>CAOLHI010003720.1:0-156584 GCA_948474755.1 Ctenosaura bakeri | reverse complement strand
TACTTAAATACTTCAGTGAAAAGTCCACCATCTCCTGAGGTGCTGCGATCCCTTCCATGCTGCTCCTAATAATGTATGCAGGTTTGCCATAGGATTAATTAGATGGTTCTGTAATGTGCTAGTGACACCACATTATATGATTTGCCATAGCATGCGGCTAAATAGAATAAATGAATAGTAGTGGCATGGAAGCAACTTCCAGTGACAACTTTATTAAGGCTGGTAACATATTAATGATGAGTTCAAAAAATATGTGTCGAGATAATTTCGTGATTATTTTTAAATCAACACACTAATGCTCAAATTTCAGTGTTCTTTTTTCCCTGTCCTTTAGCATTTTTAACCCATCAGAATACATTACATAACATTTTAAGATTCCCTAGGAAGGGAGATAGACAGATAATTAGACTAAAAGAGACTGGTAGCAATTGTTGGTATGTAGCTTCTGTATTAAAAGACAGTAATTTCTTCAGTAGTTAGTAGAGTAATTTCACAGACTAAGGCATGATCCTAGAGCCATGAACTGATACCAGGAAGGGCAGTGGCTGTGATAATGTACAGTACTCTGTGTTAAACAAACTTTAAAAAGCCTCCTCTTGGCTCAAAGGTGCCGGGCTGACAACATGAGACACTGTGTCCTTTATTTAGTCACAAAGTAAGTATTTAATGAACCATAGCAAAACAAGATTCCTCTGGGTAGGTCTGATCCTGTGGTTAGAAGATTTTGGAGATCAGGCTGTCAACTTCCTGGCAATAAGCCTTCTCAAATATAGTCTGGGAAACATGGTGGGAAAAATATAGTTGAGTCTCCAACTAGCTTGTACAACTTTTGGAGTCTACTGGCTCAGAGTTACTGAGAGCCAGTTTCAGTCATGGTTTTTGTGGTATGGTGGCCTACTCACTAACATCTGGTTGGAGTCTGTTAGCTCCTACTTTGTTTTGACCTTTTAGGTTACAGACAGTTTATTGAATAAACTTTATTCTGTAGCTGTTCCATTGATTTTTATGGGCATATTATGAAATAAAGAGCTCATATTTAGTATTTCTCAATTCACATATATTGATCTGAACTTCATGCATCGTTGCTGACATCAAGCACTTCTGGCTAATCCCTCCAACATGCACACACATGACACACTGTCCCCACTTTAAATTCTGTACCAGCTGAGTTAATATTGTTGTGACAACAACATTCTACATTAATTCTACTAGGGAAGGGAGCGGGCAGAGGGTTGAGCATGTGGTGAAGAGTCCAACTTTTTGGATTTTTATTACACTGGATTTGAGTCACCTTATACAAATTATCTCTTTGTTTTTTGAAAAGGCAAACATAACAGGATGGTTGCATAGATAAATGAAGACAATAACTTACCATTAAAGCACACTGTTTGTTAAAAATGCTAATCTGCAAAGTATTGCACTCTGCACTTTTCAACATAAGTGTAAACATACCATTTTGGGAACCACTGATTTCAGTAATGAACACTCATTTTTATACGTTAATTATACACAAATTGATTTCTCTGGATATTTTTAAAGTTTATTTTTATAGAAAAAAAGTTGTACAAAATAAAAAAATCAGCAAAAATGTAATTACACTTGTGTTCATTTTTCATAATGTTGCAAAGAGATACATATCATATCTGTCTCCATGAATTCTCCATGAATATTAATGATTGCCTCCACACTTAATTTTTTTTTAAAAAAGGTTACAATATGATAGAAGTAAAACTAGAGTAAAATCAGTAAAGTTCATTGTTTTACACTAGCTAAACTTAAACTGTAGATGTAAAAAAAGAAGATAAAATTCTACTATGAACTTTCTTTTAGAAATAGAGTTGGTTCTATATATCTTCCACACACATGGGATAGTAAATTCGCAAGTCTACCAAAAACCCCTGTTCTTTTTAAAGTTTTTTTTTTTAAAATATTTGACCATACTTAATCATCCTGTGGAATTTGCAGTTTAGGAAGAGGCATTTAAAATTCCCCTGCACAGAGCTGTAATTTCTCAGCACATTATGAATCTCAGGATTCCTTAGGATGCGGACATGGCAGTTAAAGTGGAATCTTCATGCTATAACTATGTAGTAGGAAAGGGCTCTTGAACTGGATTGTTGTTCAAACAGAGGACTCCTTCAAAATGAGAAAAGTCCTCTGCCAGTTCTCCCAACAGAGAGCAGTTTTCTATAAAAGAGGGCACACAATTCTTGGTTGTATCAAAAGGAGTATGGTGTGTAGATTGAGGGAGGTAATGGTACCACTCCATTCTGCATTGGTTAGACCTCATTTGGAATACTGTGTCCAGTTCTGGGCACCTCAATTCAATAAGGATATTAACAAGCTGGAGTGTGCCCAGAGGAGGGTGACCAAAAATGGTGAAGAATCTGGAAGCCATGCCCTATGAGGAGCGGGAGCTGGGTATGTTTAGTCTACAGAGGAGAAGGTTAAGAGGGGACATGATAGCTATGTTTAAATATTTGAAGGGATGTCATGTTGAGGAGGGAGCGGGTTTGTTTTCCTCTCCTCCAGAGACTAGGACAAGGAGCAATGGATTCAAGCTGAAGGAAAAGAGATTCCACCTGAACCTCAGGAAGAACTTCTTGACTGTCAGAGCTGTCCAGCAGTGGAATATACTGCCTAGGAGTGTGGTGGAGTCTCCTTCTTTGGAGGTTTTTAAATAGAGAATGGATGGCCATCTTTTGGGAATGCTTTGATGTGTGTTCCTGTATAGCAGGGGCTTGGACTGGATGGCCCCTGTGGTCTCGTCCAACTCTATGATTCTGTGACTGCCCTAAATAGATGGCATTCTTCCTTACTTGACTTCAGAAATTTAGGCAAATTTCTTCTCTTTTATTTCCACTAATTATTCAAATCCAAACTGCCAAACTTGACATACTGGGGTAAATATCCTTCTTCTTTTGTGGGATGTTTTGGGTCACATGGACCCCTTTAGAAATAAAACTTTGGAGGGGTATAGTTTTGATTTCTGTGTGGGACATTGGCCAAGCTTGTTGGGTTTCATCATCAGTTCATAAGATGTAACAGTAAATTGAATGTATACAATGATTGTCTGCAGCTTCAGATTGCAAGGGAGAGACTTATCTTGATGGCAAAGCTGTTTCTTGTTGCAGAACTGATCCCTAGTCTGCTTCTGTGCAGCAGCATAGCCACAGATTTTACTGAGAGACCCTTGATCACCTTTGCACCTGAGGACTAGGGAATGCATAGCCCTCTAGGTATTGTTGAACTGTAGCTCCCACTAATTCTCACAATTGGCAATGCTGGCTACAGCTGATGGAGGTTGCTGCCTAGCAACATCTGGAAGGCCAGAAGATTCCTCAGTCTCCTGCTCAGCAATGGCAGGGTTTCTCAGTATTCTTCAGACTGAGGTAAGCTGCAGGCTCCTGAAGGGAAAGGTTTTCTGAAAATTAATACTTGGAACACTTTTTTGCGGAGCTTTCCTATTTGGTCTTCCCCAGAGAGCCCTCCTTAAAAGCCAGTGTACATGTTACTTTTTCCGCTTCTCTGGTGTAGACATTGCAGTAAACACTACTGCAGTACACCAGCCTTCAGACCGCATAGTAAATCCAGCAGGCTACCATACTTGCTGATGATGTAACATACAAAATAATAATGTGTTTATTATAAAAGCCTTGGGTAATCAAACATGCATCAAGCGATAACATTACATAATGAGTAACACTCACAGTGCTCTGTGTTTTGTTTTCCATTTGTCTGCATGCAATCCTTAAGAGAAATTTTAAACAAGCTTGCATAAACTGCTTCCCTGAAACATTGAAAACATATGACACTGATTATCTCTGATGTCCAATATGATTACTTTTAAAATGCTTACTGCTAAAGGGGGGAAATGTGGATTTCCAAGAGCAGATGCACATTCACAGATGTATATTTTCTTTAAAATAATTTGTCTGTATACATTTGTAGTTCACTCTCTTCCCCTGCGTGCAAGCTTACTTCATTCTTTTCATTTATTTTCATTTTTTTATTTATTTATTTATTTATTTATTTATTTATTTATTTAATATAGCACCTTTCTTCTCACACAAGATTTGATTTGTCCAAGGAAACCTGGTTAGTTTCCATGTTTGTGCAGCTTACATCCAGTTTAAACAAGGTATAACTAAAATCTTTGTGGCCTTAGACTAGACTCTGAAGATTTTTAAAAAATTCAACCAAACTTCCCTTTAAAAAATAATAATCTTATTATTACTTTCTTTATAGATGTTTTTGTAGACTAAACTGATGTTTAATCCTAATTAAATCAGAACTATTGATCTCATTGGGGCTTGCATAAATGATGACTAACAAGATCCATTTATTTTAACTGGTCAACTTAAGTTGGACTTGCCTCATTATGTTTGCCATATTGTTCTGTTTTCCCCAGAGTGCAATGGTACAGTGTTACAACTGATTTTTCTTATAAACTGTTTTACAAGATTTTGCCGTTAACAGGTAATCTGGAAATATGTTAAGAAAGAAAGATAGAAGAGCAATCCTACGATCGATCAATTGATTTTTAAATAAATATATAAAACTTGTGCAGCAATCTTAATTCTCAGTTCTATTGTCTTGAAAAAGTTAGTTTGCTTGAAAATTGAAGGAAGCATGTTCAACCCGGTGTTCCTAATTATGACCACTAAAAGGTCCATAGATATAAGTCTTCTACAGATGATCTTCCTGCTGGTGACCCTGGTTGGCCATGGCAAGGGCAGAATGTTGGACTAGACAGATACTTGATCTGAAACAGAATCATTCTTCTTATGTTCCTGTGTGATCAGCTCCATTCCATAGCTAGAAAAACAGAATATGGTTTAGTGCTTCACTCAGATCTGGAACCTGTAGATGTCAAGAACCATCAGTGATTTTTTAGGCTCTTTGAAGTTCCAATTTCTGGATGTACAATGAATAAGGTTGCATCCTGGGGATCGTTTTATTTTCTAAAGCAACCAGTTGGCAGCTCTAAGCAGTGGCCAACATGAAGACAGCTCCTTATTTTTATATCAGGAAGCTGTGATGGTCTCAAAAAGGATGTGAGAGTTCATTCAAAGGCAATGAACAGTTATAGACCCTTGGTTCACAGGCTGCATTGGCAGCTTAGAAAGAAGAGTCTGCCAGCTGTCAATCTGGCAGTGATATGAAACCCATTTATCATCTCACGTGGATGGACTTGAGGGCAGAGGTAAGAAGAGGTGTGAAAACAAGCTGAGAGAACAGAGAATGTAGTATGTCTCCAAAATCATTTCTGTCAATATTGTGATATTATTAGATGTTGTCTGCTCTGAAAGGTACATACAGGACATCTGATTATTTTTTTTTGATAGATTGTGAATGTGTTTTGCGTAGTGATGACACTTGTTACACACAACAGCAAAGATGATGAGTCAGTGCTTTATTTTTAACACTGGTTCACAGCAACAGAATAAATGTCTCAAGTTCTACAAAGGCTGTGCTGTAGACTTGTAATACCAGGTGCTTATTTAGAATTAAAAAACAACAACAACAGATCATGTGAATGAACAGCACATTCATATAGACTCTTATAATGAGAGTCTTAGGTGATGAAATTATGTAGGAAGCAAGACTGCAGACACAAATATGATTAGTCCCAAACCAGCATGTTCCACAAGAATGGCCAGATATTTCTAAGCAGAGCCAACCCTGCCATTAGAGTGAAGCAGTTGCCTTAGGTAGTGGATACTGATATGTATACATGAGGGTGTGCTGTTAGCCAGCTCAGCTGTTCTTTCTGATTTCCGCATCCCACCACAGCTGTTGGAGGATATTGCTGTGTGTGCCAAACAGTTTGCCCTGCACCAGGATCAGCGCTGCTATTAGGTGGCTGCCTCAGGTAGCAGATTTTCGGGATTATGAAAAGGAAGCAAATCATTGTTGGAAGGAACATGCAATTTGATGCTTTGCCTCAGGCAGTAAAATACGTTGGAGCAGACCACTGTCATAGTTGCATAATGTTTTAGTTATGTGTATGTAATTTCTTGGATAAAAGTGTCACATAGCAGGAGTCCCTCAGAGTCCTGTGATGATCCCCATGCTGTTTAAGAGATATGTAAAACTACTGGATGAGGTTCCTTGAGATTTTGGTATCTGGTGACACTAGTATGCTGTTGACTCCCAATTCTGTTTTTTGTTTTCCCCAAACTCCAAAGAACCTGCTTGGTTCTAGTCTGGTAACAGACTTGATGAAGTTGAACAAACTGATGCTCAATCCAGACTAGATAGAAGTGCTCAGTCAAAAGGAAACAGGGTTTCAGGCGGTGCTGAATGGGACTAGGTGCCTCCTGAAGACTCAGGTTTTCAATTTGGGTGTGCTCTTCTGCATTCAGCTCCAAGCCTGGAGGCTCCAGCTTTTGCAGCAGCCAGGACTGGATTTACATAATTAAAACTAGTGCAGCAGAAATGCCCATTATTGGAGATGTCTGATTTGGCCATAGAGAGCCAATGTAGCATAGTGGTTAGAGCACTGGACTATGACTCTGGAAACCAGGGTTCAAATTCCCACTTGACCATGGAAACCCACTGGATAACTTTGAGCAAATCACATTCTCTCAGCTTCAGAGTAAAGCAAATGCAGCCCCCCCCCAGCAAATCTTGCCAAGAACACACTGTGAAAGGGTTGCCATAAGTCGGAGATAACTTGAAGGTACACAACAGCAATAATCTGGCCCCAGTGATACATGCCTTATTTGCATCCCATTTGGATTACTGTGACACACTGTATGTGAGGTTGCCTTTGAAAAGTGCTCAAAGAGCTGCACCATAGGGCTGCAATCTGATTATTGATGAGGACTGGCTACATGAAGCAGAGCAGCTCCCCTGACTACCATTCTGTATTTGGGCACAATTCGGAGTGCTGATTATGACCCATAAAGCCCTATACTACTTGAGTCCTGAGTATCAGGAAGGCTGTGCCTGCTTGTGAACTAACCTTGGATTTGAGATATTCCAAGGAGGCCCTTCTTTTGGTCACACTACCCTTGCAGGTATACCTACTGAGAACATGGGAGAGGACTTCTTGGAGATTCCAAACTCTTGAATTCTCTTAGTAAGAAGCCTGGGCTGGCATCATCCTTGTCCTGTCAACAGGTGAAGACTTTTTCAGGCTTTTAGAAAGGGCTTTCAATAGTGTCATGTACTATTTTCATTGCTTGCCTTTTAAGTGAATATGTTTTAAATGATCTCTAATACTAAAGATAGTTTATTTACATTTTATCAATAACTATGTGCTCTTACCCTTATATATATATATTATCTGTATCCATTTTAAGTTCTAGTGGGAAAGGTCAGACATAAATAAATATCATCACTACCACCCCCACTGCCATCATCATTTTAAACAGGCTTAGAAGTTTCCTTGTTCCTGCAGTGAATAGTCATGATTTTCTTATTCAATGCAATAGGGAAGATAAATCCAAGTACACAAAGGAGTCTTTGCATGGAGATACCTTCTCCATTAACACGAATGGGGTTGTCTGTTGGTAACCAGAACATAGAAGGGATTCTGGATCTGTTATTTTTGAAATGTTTGTCAGCTCTTTATTAATAGTGTCCAGTAACGTCTATAATGTTAACCTTTAAGTTATGGGAAGTAATTATATACCAAAACATTCACATTGTTCTTACTATCAAAACACTGTAACTTCTTAATTATAAACAGCAAAAATAATTCATTTTTGTTGCTTTTGTGTTTTGAAATGAAACAACACTGACCTTCATGATCAAATTGGTATTGTCTGGTATTCTCTGAAATTCTTAACAATGCTTTAAAAAAGAACTGAATGTGAAAGTACTTTGGAAACCAGAGTAGAAATCAATGTTAATTACTTTTCTTGTCTGAGTCAAATAGCTCACTCAGAACAGAGTTAATTTGTTATTCAGAATCTTTGGAAAAGAAAATATATGCTGAATAAGTACAAGGCAATAGCCCTTTGGGTTCCAATAACTCTTGTGTAAGCAGCAACACAACTGAGAGAAGTTACTTTTTTGGACTGGATTCTGGGAATTGGAATTCCAAAAATGACTTTTTCAAGTTCTGTGGCGGAAAACTTTCCTTTCCCTGGCAGGTTCTCACACTCTTCCCTGACTCCATAACCCACAGTAGTGATAGCTCAATCTGAAGAGCTGTTTATTGTTTGTGCACTACACCACACCACCCTTGAAGATGCACGTGCATCGTCAGGCCTGCAACTCAGTAGTTCCTGCCTTGGCAAGTGGGCAAAGGCAGTACATTTTGCTGAGCTCTGCCCTGCTACCAGAGTGGGCAGTGGAAGGGAGGAACAAAGACTCATTCCTGAATGGTTGCTGACAGCCAACCAGCCAGGCATTCCAGCAGGATGACTTTCTGTTTGCAGCACATCCAATGAAAAGGCTGGAAAAAAATTTGGCTTATTGAGGGCATGGCTTATCTGAGCAGAATTTCCTGACCTCACCTAAGGCAGGACTTGATTCCTAGAGACTTCAGGAGAGGCCTGTGAATGTGGTAACCCTAAGCTCAAGACAAGGGATGATGGAGAAAGGTACACATATAACATGAGACTAGGTTTCCAAAAACAAAATTCTGGTACTTGGGTGGAGCCTAGGTGAGGTTAGGAGGTGAAGATTCCTGTTAAAGGAGGAACTGATGCAGTTGGGCTAAGTCTCAACCAGCACTACTGAGTCAGAAGCCTCAAAACTGGCCAGACCAGTTATGTTCTGGCTGGGTGGCAGACTTAGATCAGATGGCTTCTCAGTAGCTCACATTGCATTCTGTGCAGTCTAAACCATGGCTGTGATGTGGTAAAACCTGACCTACACATCAACCACAGAGGTTGACAGGAAAAACAAAAGTCTGTCTTTCATCTGCATAATAACTTTGAATTTTACTTTTCCTTATATGAGTTGATAACAACCATTTGTTCCTATTAGGGAGAAATGAAGTGCTGCACTTGCAAAATAACACTGTGTAGCTCAAAGCCTATTTCCTAACATCATTCCCTTTCCCAGGAGGTTTGGTAATTCAAAGGCCCTTGTCACAGCCTCTAACATTTCATAGATAAAAACTGGGACACATCTGGCTGAAGAACACCAGAGTGCCTTCAAAAGGGTGTGGCCAGGCAATGTGACAACAAAAGTTGTTAATGAGGAGGAACACGCATAGCTACTATTTTAAGCAGAAAAACCCTGGAATGCATGTACTACTTTTAGGAAACTCTGAAAAAGGGGGTAAAAACCCAAATGAACCTAGTGGGAAGAGTAAAATTACATCCCGTCTTTTTTCTCTGGTTGAATTAACTTAGTAGAAACTACTTTTTAAAATGTGAACTCACTTTGCAACAATCAAAGTAGGTGAGAATGGAGGAGGAATGTGGGAGGAGGATAGAGAAATCAGGACATTTTAAAAGCCACTGAGAAAGTGGAACAGCAGAGGATTAGCTAGGACTGTCCTTGCTAAACTGGGAGAGGTGAAAGAATATGCTCTGTGCACATGTACACGTACCACAATTCATGATGATATTCACTTTTCTAATATAATATATACTAGCTGCCATGTATACAACATCAAGGACATTTTAATACTATAGAGTTTACATAATGGTTGAATTATGTGACATATAAAGTGTAATAGACTGAAATGCACTGTTGAAAAATTATATTTCCCTGTCTTACTCTTCAGACACCCTATAAATAGAACATCTACTGATCATGTATTTAAAAGTTTGTAGAGCAATTAGTATAATGATCACTCTTTTAAAATTAGGTCTCTTAGTGCTAAAATCTGCAAATATTGAATAACAGCAGAGACTCCTAGTTGGGAAAGGCCTTGTAACTATGTAACAGTACTTTCTGCTGTAAAATAATTTGTAGCAGTTTTTATGCAGAATAAAGTCAGCATCTTTTATTTCTGCAGGATGTGCACTTTTTGTGATAATGTTCATTTAACCAAGTTAGAATTATTATTATTTTTTTTTTACTTCAGAAGCTTACTGTCTTCATTTCTGTTTTGTTTATGCTGGCTTGGAATGATGCACTCGGAAGGCCACATATCCCTGGCATAAGCAATTGTGGGACTGTACAATCTCAGGGTCAGAATCTGTTGTAAGAATGAAATGTTCTTCTGTGTGTGTGTGTATGTGTGTGCGCACTTAAGAATTAAACTTTTTGATACTGGATTTGTAATTGTATTTTATTTTGTATAAAGATATATATATATAGTCACATGGCGCAATTCTGGCTTAGATTATCATCTGTTCCTTACTACATTTTCCGTATACAAAGTATTTTGTAATTATGTACTTCTCTTTTGGACTTAAATGCCCTAAAGGCACTAGATGCTGTTTGATCTTGGAATCTAAGGAGAACTCACCCTGATTAGTACTTGGATGGAAAACCACCAATGAATGAAAGGTGCTGTAGGCTGTATTTCAGAGGAAGGAATTGGCAAATTCATCTCTGAGTATTCATTGCCTAGGAAATCCCTGTGAAATTCATGGGGTCACCAGAAGTCAACAGTTGACTTGAAGGTACCTACACATACACTTCCCTTTTGTCCACAGTAAAGCTACCACTGCTCTTATTTTGCAGATGAAAAATTCCAAAGTAAAGTATATGCTGTCAAGTCGTCTGTCACCTTATGGTGACCCCATGAATTTCGTGGGGTTTTCTTAGACAAGGAATACTCAGAGGTGATTTGCCCCTGCCTTCCTCTGAATATAGCCTACAACACCTTGTATTCCCTGGGAATTACCCTTCCAATTACTAACCAGACCTGACCCTGGTTAGCTTCCAAGGTCAGATGGGAACTTGTGCCTTCAGAGTATTTGCACAACCTATGGAGGACTAAAATTTAATGTAGGGGTGAGGAAAATGAAGCCTTCCAGATGTTGTTGGACTGAAACTCCCATCAGCCATAGCCAACATAGGCAGTCATGAAGGATGCCGGGAGTTGCAATCCAACAGGTTTACTTTGACCATTCCTGTTGTAATGGCTTATCAAGCAACATTCAACTATATATGGCAGTAAGGGGTTGCATTCAGTCCAGGTAATACATCTGGTTGTCCTGATGTTATCCAACTTCGACTGTACTGACCAGGGCTAAGGGAAGTTGCAGATTAATAACCTCTGAAGGACTACCCCTACAGTAAGTCAGCATGGTCTCATTGGACATATTATGTGGGGCTGATGTGAGTTGAAGTCAATACATCTAGAGAGTTCTAGGTTGGGATAGTCTGCATTTGCATTTCACGAAGTGGGAATTATAGCCAAGCATGCTATCCAATCTTAATTGGGCTCTTGGGTGAAGGGTGTGAAACATTCTGGAGTGAAAAAGAGTGTTGTCCCTTGCAATGGTGTTAAAGGAACAAGAAAAATGAGTTTATATCACTTGGTTGCATGTCAGACGCCTTTTCCTTGACTGTTAACTACATTTATCTGTTGAAATTTGCCACTTTACCAACATACTTATACAATCCATCTATACAACATCTAATTTGTGTTTAGCAGCTCCATTTTTGTCAAGTTGCACCTTTTTAAAATTAGAAGTATTTAGGATTGAATCCACAAGCTTCCCCCCACTTGTGGTATTTAATTCAGCTGTGACTTTGGCAGAGATAGTCTTTTCTCCCATGCTTACTCATATTATCTGTCATCTTATGTAACAAGGTATCACAGCTGACACTGAATGCTGTGCTTAAAATAATTGTACAGAAGGCATTTTGCATTTTGCATTTTGTATTTTTTGACACTGAATTGTATCTTGATTATAGCTGAACTTTTCATTTCTGTATTCTTTGTGTATTTGTGATTCTTATTCATCTTAACACTGACATTGCATAAAATTACTTTGATAAATGCATAACACTCAGGTGGTTATTTATGTGTATAGAATCTGCCATCTAGGTTGCCTGTTTTAGCAACTGGTTTTGAAATTACTAGTATTACGTTTACCTTCTCATTTTTTCATTCCTCCCTCAGAAATGCATGCTTAGTGGGATTGTTTGGAATGCATTCGTATCATGTCAGATATAGTTAAAGCTTCTTTAAGTAATAAAAGCACCCCTCAAACACTTCATTTCAGATTTTCCTGTTAGAGCAGGGGTGTCAAACTCAATTTCATCCTGGGCCACATCAGCATTATGGTTTCCCTCAAAGAGATGGTTGTATCTGTAAGACTATATAAATATATCTGCTCTTTTATCATATTAAATAATGATATTTTTCCCCCAGCCTCTCTCTGTTCCTCTTTCAGTCCCCCATACCTTCTCTGTGCCTCTTTCTGCCCCCTTGCCCTTCTCTGTACCTGGTGAACCTGATCCCCGTATTGTAGACCCTCGGCTGCTGGGATTCTGAAGAGGGGCTCAGCAGCCAGCACTCACAATCTACTTCAACTTCTGATTGCTCCTCTGTCCAACTCTTGCAAGCCATGCAGAATGTTGCCATGGTAACCTGCACAATGCTGTGATGATGAGAGTTGGACAGAGGAGCAGTCAGAAGTAGAAGTAGGTCACAAGTGCTGGCTGCTGAGCCCCTCTTCAGAATACTAGCAGCCAAGGGGCCCACAATGTGGGGATTGAGCTTGCCAGGCAGATGAGTGCCACAGCTGCAGGAGAGGTGTGAGGGCCACATGAAATGGCCTGGCGGGCCACATTTGGCCCACGGGCCTTGTTTTTGACACATGTGTGTTAGAGTGTTCAAACTCCTAGTTTGTGGGTTTAACCTAGATGAGAACATATTCTTAGATGTGATCATAAACTAGTGTCACAACTGTTTGGGGCATAACTAAAGCAAATTTGTTTGATCAAGTGCTTGTATATTAATTAATTGTTGTGAACTATTTATTTTTCATAATGATTGTTATTGTATTAAAAATAGTGCTGTTTGCTAACAGTGGCCATCAGCCTTCCTCAACAAGGTTCACACATGTAGGTGTTCACACATGTGCCTTCATCCTTAGCCATGGGAAGTACAATCTAACATATATGGAGGATGCCAGGTTGCAGGAGACAACATACACATATGAATATAATGTCTATAGACCAGAGATAAGCAACAGTAGAAGCTGAGGGACTTCATTATCCTCCTGTGAGACCTTGGCCAGAGCTAGCATTGTATAGTGGGTTTAGCATTGGACTATGACTCTGGAGACTAGGGTTTGAATCCTTGCTCAGCCATGGAAAAACAGTATATGACCTTGGGTAAATCCCTCTCAGCTTAAGAAGAAGGCAAAAGTGACCCCCCCCGAACAAATCTTGCCAAGAACCCCATGATAGAATCACCTAAGGCATGCAACAGCAAGCCCACCACCACACTTTTAACTGCAAAACCTCATAATTTTTTGTGCCCTTAAGTTTCCCCCAGAAGTTTGTGGGGAGCATTTTTGCCATGTTTTTAGCCCCTTGGCCATCTAGGAGAAGCCTCTTTTCAAGAGAGGAAGTGACTGGAAATAACTTCCAATTTACTTCCACTTCTTAAAAAAGGCATTTCCCAGCCCTAAAATGCCTCTGGAGGGCCCTAAAAATATGGTTAAAGTGTTCTCCATTTTCCCTAGAGGACATTTTTGGGCAACCTCCCCATTTTTCTGGAAAAGAAACTTTGACCCCAAGGGACCATGAGGGCCATGAAAACAGCCTTGGTGGGGGCTGTTACAACCTTCAGGCTGCCCTTTGCCCATCACTGCTATGGACTTAAATCCTACACATTTACTGAGGTGAGGTCTCTACAGTTCCAGCTTCCCCACACACTGGTAAAGAGAAACTCATCGTTGCTGTTATTAGTGCTGTTTTGAAGTGTTGCTTTTTTTGCAGAGGAAGCACATTTTATCCTGCCAGTAGTAGGCTTTCCTTGCAGCAATCAGTGTTTACACAGAGTACACTGTCTCCTGTGCAAAACCACATTTGCTCCCCTCAAAACATATTTTCTGCACAGAAAATCCACAAGTACGTATTTTTGAAAAAATCAGTTTTCCTGAACAAAGTTCTGAAGCATGAATAGTACCCTTGGAAGGAACTTGTGATGTTTGTTTTTTGCTGAGGAAAAAAAAGTCCCTTGCAGTATTTTGGAAAGCTATATTTCATCATGCTGATTCATATTCCCACCTCGACCACCCTGTTTTTGGTGAAAATCCTTACTAAATAAGCAGTCTCTCATTAAGAAAGATATATTTGATATGGTAAAATATTCTGTATCCCATTTTTTTCAGTGTTTGAGATGTTACTTTTAGAAAGAATGAATATAACAACTTGCTGAAGAGACCCAGAAGTGAGCAGCAGGAGGATGCTACCCTAGGACACAAAGCTGCATCTTGCTACTGCTCAAGTATAATAGCAATATAGCAGTTACATTTCTATAGTGCTAATTAGTGTGAAGCACTCCTCAAGTGGTTTGGCTGATTGCCCCCAACAAGCTGGGTACTCATTTTACCAATCTGTGGAAGGATGGAAGGCCGAGTCAACCTGGAGCCCTGCAGGATCAGACTCACAACGTTGTGGCTGCAATACTGGCATTTAACTACTGCACCACCATGGCTTCACCATGTCATTGTATGAATTCTTCTTCAAAATGACTTTCCCAGCTCCAGAAAACTTCCATTTTCCCCACCAGATTAATGGAAGTTATAATAACAAATCAGAATTTACTGAAATTTAGCTAAGTTATGTGGCAGCCCCATCCATTTCTTCACCCAAACACACATGAATTGAAAGTGATCAAGGAATGGAGGTATGCATACAAGCCCTCTCCCCAGTGTTGCTGGGCATATTAGTTCTTCATCTGAACATGCTTAGAAATCCTCTTCAGGTCTTTCCATTGAATGTGGAAGAGGATCTAGCCTGTGCAGGGAGACTGAAGCAGGATTTGCATGTTATTTATGTTTCTGTATACTCACTTTTAATCTTCAAATATTTAGTAAATGTCTGACTATGTGAAGTTTGGAGAGGCAGAACTGAAAATTCATAGATTTCTAATTGCACCTAAACTTTAAAACTGCAAAAGAAATAAACAAATATTATAATTTTTGTACATAATCACTAGATATAAATTTTACTTATTTATGTATGAATTGTATATAAATTAGAAGTTAGTCACACAAGCAATGTACAGTTGGTCTTCCACATTTGCTGGTTTTCCTTTCGTGGATTTGATGATTTGTGAATTTGATTAATATGCTCTCCCTAGGAATCTCTAGTGAGTGAGATTCTATGGTCAGCCATAGAGTTGTGCTGGAAGATCCAGAGATTTCTAGAGAAGTGTTCACTCGGGTTAACAAAAAACTTGGTATCCCACTTTCATGGAGGTCTTGCTCCCTTGACCCCTGCAAAAGTGGAGGGCCCACTATAATTATTTTTGATAAGCTGCCTTTGGAGGAGTCATAAGAGCATAATGGAATTACTTGTCTAAAGTATGAATGAACAAATGGGAACAAAGTTATTTATTGACATAAGAAATGACTTCAGCACATTCTGGCAGGCTTTCAGCAATTGACTAGATGTTCAGAAACAGGCTTTGAACATTGATGTTCTGATTTTAGAATGATGTGTTTTTAAAACTGTGTTTAATTCAACTATGTTTTAATTAATGTGTCTAATTGAACATATAACATTATCTTTTGTGGAGTGCTTGTACAAGAGTAACAAGCAATGGAACAAGTAATTGAAAAACATACCATTAATAATAACAGTAATGAGTGAAGAGAATGGAATACTTTTTATATTACAGAGAGTAAAGGGAATGCATTATTTTTACAAAGTAACTTTCCAAGCTCTGAAATGATACAAGGATTAGGAGAATGTGTGTGGCTGCAGGAGCAGCAAATACTTAATGTACAGTATTCCCATGACACTGAGCTAGAGCTTGTTTCCTCCTCCCTTTGTTGAATTTAGAAGATGGAGCTTCATGAGAAACAGTTGGGAGAGTCGATTTGCTCACTCATAGCTGGATTTCCAGGTCATAACCATTGCCTATAGTGTATTTATATGCAACATGGCAAGAGTAAAAAGTACATTAGTTGAAAAGATATTTGAAATTTCATAGGTTGGAAGGGACTGCAAAGACTACCTACTCTACATTTTTCCTTTCATGAAAGAACGTCAAAGTATTCCTGAGAGATAGCCATTCAAACTCTGTTTAAGGGCCTCCAAAAAAGGAGAATCCACCACCTTTAAGGCAATCTGTTTCCACTGTGCAACTGCTCTTACTGTCAAGAAGTTCTTTAAGCAGCATCTCCTTTCTTGCAGTTTGAATCCATTGTTTCATGGTCTGGAGAGCTGAAAACAGGCTTGCTCCATCTTCAACATGGCATCCTTTTTTTTTCTCTTATATGTCAACTGCAGGAACTCTGTTCGCTGAGGCTCACTCACATAACCACTTCTAAGCCTCCAGAACAGCAGTTAATAACCAGGTAATCACTAACTTTCAGGCCTAAGAGGTAGTTGATGTGTGTTGAGTCCCTTTAGCAGAATCTATAGATACCCTGAAAAAACAATAGCATAGAGATGGCATAGAGATGGCATTTCCAAGGAATATTGTAAGTGAAATAGTTTAATCTTGGGCAAAGTGGTATAAATACCAATGTATTTAAAGTAGAGATGGGGCGAATCCAGAATTTTCTGAATCGGGATCCAAATCCCTGGAAGGTTGTGGGAATCCATGAATCACACGAATCTTGAATCTTTCAAATCCTTTTTTTAAAAAAGAGTTTAAAAAGCAAGGAAAAGAAGGATAATCTTGGGCAAGACACACTCTCTCAGCCTTAGCAAAAGCCTAGGCAAAGGCAAACTTCCCTCTGAAGAAATCTGGCTGAGAAAATTGTCCTATTTTTGCCTCAGGATCTCCCCACATTGAAAATGACATGAAGGCCCTTCCTACATAGACAGGAAAATGTGGATTAATCCCACATTTTCCTGCTTGTGTAAACAGGGCCACATACTACAGTAGAGAGATAATCCAGGTCAAACCTGGCTTTTCTTTGCATAGCTCCTTCTGGCATCCTGGAGTTTATAGTTTGATGATGCACCAGCAGACTTTGGCAGAGAAGGCTGTGACTCCTTATAAAACTCCAAAGCCCAGAATTGTGTCTGAAAGAGCTTTGCAGGGGAGCTCTGCAAAGGAATGTTTCAGCTGTCCTTGAAATCTCAAGCCTGTAGCTTCCAGTCAAGTACTGAACTTCAATATGAAATGTTCAGTTTCAATATGTTAGAATACAACCCCAGCTGTAATTTCTGAAATTCTTACTCCAAGAGAAAACTCACCTATTTACTATCTCCCCTTATATGTCTGATCTCCGAGGTTTTCAGGCATCCTGGTCTCCCAGGTTTTCAGGAGTCCCAGTCTCCAACAATCTACTTGGGTGGCGGATTTGAAAGATTCGGTTTGCCTATTTTGGCACAGGAATTCGGATTTAGGAATCTTGAATCCTTACCCAGGATTCGAGGATTCGGTTGGCCCATCCCTAATTTAAAGTCATCAATAAGTATGTAGTACATTTTTCTGGTGGGCTTTCTGAAAGTGCTATAAAAACTGAAGTCTTTGGTTGTTGTTTCGGGTGCCTGCCTGCTGTCTTTCATCTCTCCCTCTTTCTTCTTGTGCTCTGATTTTGCAACAGGGATGAGATTGCCACCTGAGGTGGAAGGCAAATCAAGGCAGCACTAGGGATGTTGAACTATAAAAAGGAGATTGGAGTTAGCAGTTATGCAGGGAAGAAGGCTACATCCTCTTTTATGAATTCCTGTCTCTCTGAATTACTGTCAGGTCATCTGTTTTGAAGCAGCTGAAGAAGAGATTTCACTAAAGTTACCAAAGTGCTACACTCATATCAAGTGTTTTTCTCCTCTTCCTTGATATTTGGTGGTGAAAGTGGTGAATAATGTAATTTAACAATGAAATGAAAGTAACTGCTATCTGGCCTTCAGTTGTAGCCATATAGAAAAGACTCTGTGTTTATTCCTCTGCAAGTGTATCTTTGATAGCAATGGATGTAGGAAGTTCAGGTGCTGAGAAATGATCAAGGATAAGGCAGTGTACTGTGAGATAGTGGCAAGTAGCTGATTCAAGAAAGTGGGCTCTGATGAAAGATATAACTCAGCAATATAATATTTTGAACTGTGAGGAACAGAGATGAATCTTTATTATTATGGTCATAGACCAGCATCTGTGATGCCATAGCTCAGTCATTGCTTCCCACACAAATCAAGAGAGGGCAAAAGGAATGTTTTGGTTTGTGAGCCAAGAGAATAAGGCACAAATAGTACCACATCTTTGTGTGTCATGAAAAGGAAAAACTTCTGCCACAGATATTGTGTTTAACAACTGAAGTAAGGCATGAGAAATTGAGGTGCATGATAAAGAGTTGATGTTCAGTTTGGATTGGGCAGCGTGCCATGGGCTTCTCGGTGGTCAAGTCACTTTGGTAGAATTGAGCCTCTAGGTCAGTGGTTCTCAACCTGTGGATCCCCAGATGTTCAAAAACTTCAGCTCCCAGCTCCCACTATGGCATTGACCATAGTGGCTGGGGCTTCTGGGAGCTGAAGTCCAAAAACATCTGGGGACCCACAGGTTGAGAACCACTGCTCTAGGTGAGGCCAGCTCTAACATTAAATGAAGTGAGGCGGTCAGTTCAGGCAGCAGATCACAGGGGTCATGAATGGCAATAAAAACATTTTCCCCATAGGCAGTCAGGCTTTGGGGAACTGATTGGTGACATGGAAAGAGCTTTTAATAGTGTGCTGTATTGTCTATATTTTTGGATTTTTAATCATGTGCTTTTAATTTTGTTGATAGTTCAATTATATTTTTGTATATTTTTAGTGAACTTTTATCTGTTTCTGTTTATTTTTATGAGCTGCCCTGAGTCTCAGGATTAGAAGAATCACGATATAAATTAGTTGAATAAAAAAAAATTGAATTATTAGTAATTTCATTTGTAACTACCTTTTCTTTCTGGGAGAGAAGGTATGTGTGATTTTCTGCCATAGATGCTTTGATTTGACCCCTGACTTAAAATTTTGTTGGTGCTGATAATGGAAGCTTAATAATTTTGTATGTTTTAGTGATCCATCTGCATCTGTTTGATTTTTGTAACATACTTTGTGTTGTAGGGCTGAGAAAAAGATGAGATATAATTAAACAACCCAGTTATTATTATTTCTATTTATATTGGCCATACTTTTTGTGGGAGACAAGGTTTGTGTGACTGTCTGCCTCAGATGCTAAAATTGGCCTCAGTCAGCAAAATCTCTTGGGCTTTCCTCACTGACCCATAACACAGAATTTTGTTAGTGGTGATAATTAAGGTGCTTTTTTTACCCTCTTTGTTCTATTTGCATCGTGAATGCAGGAAAGAAAGCAAGGAGACAGCAATCCTGACATCAAACGTTCCTTCAGTCCAGTGCAGGTTTTGCATTTTCCAAATCTGTAGGAATAATGAAACTGAGAGGTAGGGGAGGAAACCTTGAATGAAAGTAAATAGGGGAGGCACAAACTTGAGGGTGACACTTGTGATATTGGCAGCCTTTGTCTTGTGTCCCTACCTTTTCCCTCACAAAAGAAATGACTTCTTTTGGTTTAGAGCTCCCAGAATGAGGTGTTGTCAAATAAAGTGACTTTTCCATGCTTTGTTAGAGAACACTTGAATTGTATCTTTTAAGAACAGTTTCTTGTCATTGTGTGTCACATCTCTTCTGAAACCTATCTTTGTGTCACTCTGGAAATACAGTGTAATTTGTCATGTAATGGCACATATTTAAATTCTGTAGTACAGTATATTCAGGAAACTCAACTGAAAATATACTCTTACAACAGAAGCTACTTAGAGAAATACCTGCTTGTTTTGTATTGGCCTTTTCACCATTAAAGAGTAAATCAGTAAGAAAAAGTGACAGATGCTTACTAAGGATTGTTTCCCCCCTTGTCACAAACAAATGAATTGTGCACAAAAACACTATTGAAGGAGGCAGTTTCCCAAACCCTATAATCACTGATAAGGCGAGAAGGGGGGAAAAAATACCCAACTTGCTTCAAGTATCCTTTGACACTTGTAGCACATTTTCTTACATGTAATACACAACTGAAATATTTAATGTTATATGTCAATTATATACTATTAACAGAACATTGTGAAGACAGCTTTCAGAAAAGATGTGACAAAATATACTCATGAGCTTGTCTTCAGAATCAAAGTTGATTATTCCCTACTGGTAAAGTGGTTCTTTGCCTTGACAAATGGAGAGGTAGAAGACATAAACTATCAAGAAGGTAATTTATATTATCTCCGTCACACAAAGGTTGACAATATAGACAGCTTTACCCTCTTTCAGGGTGTTTTTACACTTCCCATTATTTCTAGTTCCCATTCTACAGCTCTTGAAAACCATGTATTTGGTTTTGTATTGAATCATTGGATACTGAGCCTGGCTTTAGTGCTGTAGCACAACCAAGCCTGCAAGGACTTCCAATCAGTCTGTAGTTCAACTGCATCTTTAATCTGGTTTTTTTTCCAGAAAATGTACCATACTACAGGTCATTCATTCTCACCTACCTCTAGAATACTGTGGATAGCTCTGTGGCATTGCTTCTGAGCATTTAGCTCACCAAGTGTCTGTCAGGTAGTGACTACCTGTGTGAACAATATTGCAGTACTGCAGTTGCTAGCAGGTCTGCTGAACAAGAAAGGAATTGTCATATACTGACACATCTCTGTTTGAAGTTGGCGTACAGTGTTTGAAGCATATCACAGCTGACAAAAGGAATGTCAGAGAATTCTCTTTCTGACATCTTAAAGGACCAAATGAAGACCAGAGCTGAGACCTGTCTCCCAAATTAGGACTGTTTCCCTGTTGCCCTGGCTTTGAATTGGAAACTTAAACATAGATGTATATATGTAGACCTAAAATCTCTTTTAGTCCTGAATAGAGGAGGCCCACTGAATCCATTAGATTTATCTGTCACCATTTAATGATTGAATGGGTCTAATCATCTAGATACCAGCCATTATGTTGCTTGCTGCCCCCTCCCGAATGATCTATTATCTGCTTGATTTAATCAGTATTCATCAGTGGTGTCTGATGGTTTGAATAGTAGTGGATCATTGAATCCTCTGTGGATTTTACTTTGAACTAGTTTCTAGTGGCGGGGCAGGGTTTGGCACCTTGAGTAGCTCCTTCAGACTTTGGATTAAAACCCAGAGTAGATTTACAGTCTTTTTACATGGGAGCCATTAAACACTACTATATGTAAATTGTGGCCAATTTATTTTTTTCCTTTACATCATTACTTTATATATACATAAAAAGATGTTGGTTCTTTGGTGAGAAAGGAAGAAAAAACCTGCTATATATTGAGTAAAATGGATTAGAGAAGTCATCTTCAAAATGTTAAGGAGTGGGTAAAATCTAAAATGTTAGCTTAGATCTTTTGCTAAGATCATAACATGATGAGAGCCCCACTTGAGTATCATTACTGCATTTTCAATGCAGTAATTATGTGATTTTATGTTACAAAAATGAAACTTTGAAATGATTGCTTCCATGGAAACTGAGTGTTTTGAAAAATAATGCTTGGTGTGACCAATAGATTTTAGCACTCACACAATTTTGTTTTAGAATCATAATTTAATTAGCCATGGAAAAAATGATGACTAAGTACCATGATATGCTTGTGTCAGACTATTACAGCTATCACATAGTTACCCATTACATTAGAGCAATCTCTTTTTATTGCTTGTGTTCATGAACTGGGACATATAGTTCCCTCCCCACTTTATCTAAAGCAACATTATCAATAGATATAGCATTGATCCTGGTATATAATTATCAGTAAAATTCTTACATAAGAAAGAGCTGAGCATAGATTGAACATAGGTTACAAATGAGGACTATTTAAAAAAAACCCACAGGGGATTTGAAGAGATTTTTAGATAAAAGATTGTAGTCCATTAACTGAAATTGAAAGCATAATACTGCAGACCTGAAACTGATAAATGAGTCGTAAAATTAGATATTTTGGAGTATTCCAACTTTCGTGAGAAAATCTTATGTGAGGAACAGAATTCACTTGTAATAAAAGGCAGGTGTGTCCAGTCCAGTCTAGTCCAGTCCAGAACTTAGGGCCTTTCAGCATTACACTGTTACAGTGCTGTTATCTCACTATCAACATCCTATGGAATCTTGGGCTTTGCAGTTTAGAGAGGGGCATTTAGAATTCCCAGCCAGAAAGCTCTTTGGGCTTAGTAAACTAGAAACCCCGGAATTCCACAGGATGTTGAAAGTAGAATAGTAGCACTATAAAAGTATAGTGCGGATAGGCCCTTAGATTAATTGGCATGTTGCATGCAGTACCTAGTGAACTAATAGGAAGCAGAGGTGAAGTCACAGAATATGCTCATCACTTTGAGGACAGTATGCCGTGGTCCTTAAGCAAACCACAGCAAGCTTGATATCCAGATGTTTAACTCAGTGAGATTAAAATTAAGTTGTTGATGATTACATGTTATCAGTTATTTGATGGCCACTTCATACATGTCTGTGAAGAATACAGAAAAGTTTGAAACCTGATTTTGAAAGTATTTGATATGCATGGCTTGACTAACATTTCATCCTACCATTTAACACGTGCGCACAAACACACACACGTGCAGACAGAGCTTCTGAATCCTTCTGGTTCTCCAGTCCTCCAAGATACCAATGTCCACATATGTTTACAGAGCCATTCTCAATATCTGTTAACAGTCCAGATGTGTCTATTTTTAGATTATGTTTAGTGATGCTGAATACCTTCCCTTGAGACAAGCTGTACTAGATCAGACTATGGTCCACCTAGTGCAATATTCTCTGTTAAGAATCTCAGCAGGTCCAAGTGCTGAAAGGCTGTGCTCTAGCATTTTACAGATGAAAAATAGAATATATGTGGTCAACCAACATCAGAGTATGTTCAAGACAGCAAAAGGTATTGATGAGGAAGAACGCACAATCTAGGAAAGGCTGCAACAGTTTGTTTTTGTTTGAACCTACTGGGAAAGGCAAGATTGAGCCTCCTCTTCTCCCCACTGCTGAGTTAACTGAGTGCAACCTATTTTTGCATCATAACTCAGCAAGTGCTTAGTTTGCAGCAATTGAAATATCCTGAGGGCAAGGGGAGAGTAGCAAGAGGAGAGTAAAAACTGGCACATTTTAAAAGCAGCTGAAAAAGTAGGATGGATGATGGAGGATTAATCAGGACTATCCCTGTCAATTTGGGACAATTGGAGGATATGAAATTGTTGTTGTTGTTAACTGTTGACAAGTCAACTTTAACTTATGATGACCCAATGGATGAAAGAACTACAGGTCACCCTATCATCACCTGCCTTGTTCAGGTCTTGTAGATTGGGGGATGTGTCTTCCTTGATGGAGCTTATCCATCTATAACATTGTCTTCCTCTATTTCTACTGCTTTCTGCCTTACCAAGCAATATTGGCTTTTCTAGTGAGTCATGGCTTCTCATGATATGGCCAAAGTCTGACAGCTTCCGTTTAGTCATCTTGGCTCCTAGGGAGAGTTTGAATTTGGTTTGCTCTAGGACCCATTCATTTGTCTTTTTGGCAGTTCGGGGTATCTGTAGAACTCTTCTCCAGCAGCACAATTCAAAATGAGTTAATTTTCAGCCAATTATGTTTCTTCACTGTCCAGCTTTCACAACCATGCGTAGAACCTGGAAATACAATGGCATGGACAATCCTAACAATGATATATCTTTAAGCTTGAAGATCTTGTCTTGTTCCTTCACAGCTGTCCTTCCAAGACCTAGTCTTCTTTTGATGTTTTTGACTTCAGTTTTCATTCTGCATAGTATAAATATGGGATTTGGTACTATCTGCAGTTTTAGACATCCACTAGGGTCTTGGAATGTATTCTCCTCCTGCGGATAAGGGGAGAGTATTGCAACTGGTAGTTTTCCTAAGTGTGGTTTCCCTTTTTTAAAAAAATTCAACCTTAGTGTTGCAGTTCTGCAATGATTACTACCAACCCTGCTTTACTCCATTACAAGAACCACAACCCTAGTAGTGCAGCATCACAGGTCATGGTAATGCACTGGTATGAGCAGTATATTCCAGGCAATGCATAAATGCAGTGTCTCAGAATGATATGATTTTTATTATACAAAGATTTGCATGAGTCAAATTGGGGTTAAAGAGTAGGGAGGGCAGGATAAATGGTACAGCTGATAAGCATAATGGCTACATTACTCCCATAGCATGGCAATTTTATTTATTTATTTATTTATTTATTTATTTTTGAGTACAGCTCCCAGAATCCTTCCAGCCACTGGCAGTATTGGCCAGGGCATAATTTTTCCATGCTCCAGCTCCAACATCAAAATATATGTCACAGATAGATATAATCCACACCTTTACTTTGAACAGGTGTACTTATAGGCCAGGGCTGGAATTCATGTGGTCCTCCAGCAGATGTTGAACTGAAACTGCCTGTGTTCCTCACCATTGGCTACATTGGTTAGGGATGCTGGGAGTTATGGTCTAGTATCTGGAGGTCTGTATCACATAGGCGAACAAGTAAAATCCTGATTCAGTTGAGCAGGAGTGCCTGTCTGTTTGAAACAAGGGAAAAGGCAGACTGATGCTAAATGAGTGAGGTCAATAGCCTCCATAGTCAATGCTAGCTGATCATGGTTCAAAGGTCATAACAGGAAGAGTATATATCCAGTCATCCTATACAAGCACTTGTATAGCAACTGCTCACTGAAGAGAACATCGAACCCAAAGTTATTAGTAGACTAAGAGTAATTTGGAAAACTGATTGAAGTGTAATTAACCAGCGTGGCTGCTGTCATAACTAATCATAGCATGTGATCAGGAAAAACTGCACATGGTGGGCAATTTTGTGTTGTTCTCTCTTTTGATCCCCCCTTTCCACAGAAAGAAAAGCAGTATGCATATTTGCATGTGTTATTCAAGTGGACAAACAACAGAAACAGGAAGGCCCTGAACATGTCCCTTCCTTGTCCTTTGCTCCCAATTTCAAGCCTTTTGCGGCTGCTTTGTTTATTTGTTTTTACCAAGTATTGAGGAGGAAGAATTCTGGAGCTGGCCATCATGTATAGTTTGGCCTACTAAAAAGCATAAACAAAAACAGTGAAGGAATTTATAAGCTGAACAAACAGACATTTTTCAAGATGCTTTGAATGAGAGATTTCTCTGAATGGGGCCCATTTTTTTTTGCAACATGTTCCTGGTTTATTAAAAGGAAGTGTCTAACATTTCAGAGACTGATAGTATGCCCTTAAAGACTGGATTTAACTATGATAAGTATTATATATGACCAGAATAGAGATAATTAATTAGTATAGATTAAAAAGTGAGATACAGATCTCATAAACCCTTGATTCGTGTTTCTTAAAGATGCCTACTGAAAAATTGTGTATCTCATCTTCTGCCTTAAATGGTCATTGTCATTTTCTCCTCCTCCAAAAAAGCCCTGCTCAGATCATGCAAACACAATTCCTCTATAGACTAGAGGTAGACAGCTTGATACCATCAAGATGTTGTTTGGATACAGTATGCGCAAAACCTTCGCCATCTTAGCCAACAGTGAGGAATGCTGAGAATTTCAGTCTAATGAGGAGGACAAAATGACTGCAATTCAGTTTTGAATGCCAAATTTTCTGATGGGTGGTACATATAGGTGCCATGTCTCCTCCTCTTTTATCTGTCCCCAAGTTTCTTCAAATTTTGATTAGAATCCCATCTTTTTCAGAGCACATCCTTTTTGGAGTATAGTTGTCAGTTCATTCTGGAAGAGTCTAATGTACAAGCCTTGCGTGCATATACCATTGTTGCTGTCTTATGACAAATGAAGGCATGTAAAAGAGGATGCCAGATTCATACTGTGAGAAGTAGACAGTGCAGTGGAGGAAAAATTATCTTAGGTTTGCTGCTTACATAACCGAAATAGGGAAATGTCACTGTGGATTATATTAGTTTCACTAGATTTTTCTCTATTAAAAACATCTCTAGCTTTTCTTCCAGCTGCGCTAAAATGTAGGACTATTGTCTTCTGCACAGCAGTGTTAGGCTGAAGTAATTCCACTGCAGTTCATTTTCTACCTCTGGTGAATAGCCTATATTTGTCAATCTTTTGGTACTTGCAAGAAACCATTGATGCAAAAATCATATACTGGGAATTGGCTTTTGTCCAGCTGAGTGCTGTGTGTTGCCATGTATTCTCATCATGAAGAACTCTGCAGGTAGGCACTACAGAACAGACATTTAGATGTAAAAGTATAGCCTATTGCATGAAACTACTTTTAGCCATGCTGGCCAGGTCCTGTGTGGGGAAAACTCCCATTGCACCCAGTTATCTTCTCAGATTAATATTCTGGACACAGATATTTCATGTTCGACCACTGATATCTGTAAGTTTTGTCTGCAGTTCAAATCAGAGTTCTAACTGTTGCTAGTCTGGGTGAGGCAAAGCAGATGAGGTGTAGAGTCAAGCAGCAGAGTGAGGGAGTCCACATGGGCAGATCCTAGCAATAAGAGGAGTAGAAAAAGCTTTGTCTATGGTTTCCAGCAGCCATTGCGTGTACTTACACGTCCCTTGCCACCAAACAATACATCTATACGTGATGTCAGGCTAACACAGATAGTACAGTCCAAATGTTAACTGTGCCAGAAAGCACAAAACAAGAAGGTCATCCCAGCTGCAGGACAATGGGTGAATCCATGGCAAAGAATTCAAAACCCATGCAGAGCTGCTAGTGGATTGAACTGGGGCCAATTTCAAATGAGGCTTTTATGCTGGCATCCCTTTGCTTATTTTGGCTGGTTTTTCATGCAACCTTTACAGGACATCATCCTCCACTTGTTTAGCAGCTAAAGTTGAGCTGGTTTTGCCCACTAGTTTCCCTTAATGAAGAAAATCTGGTTTTTGCCCTTTTAAAGTTGCAATGAGCTGGAGATGTGCAGAAGACACAGGACCTTTGATGGGGTGTTAGGACTGATTCTGATATAACATTTTTCAAGAGCTGATTCTTCATCTTTAGTGGCAACTAAGGAAAAGAATCGGTACAACAGGAACAAGAGCATGCCATGCTTTTCCTTTATAAACTTTATAAATTTTATCCCCAGGCAGAAATAACTGCACTTAAAGGACTGCCCAAAGCAAGGTAAAATAGGATAAGGGAATAGAATAAGGTGCTTTCACCTCTGCTTTAGGGATATTGTTTTCTTTTAAAAACCAAATACAGCAGAACCGCTCTAGAAAGCCCACAAACTGATTTAAGAGGAAAAGGAGGGTGGAGAAGGCAATGTCTTCCACCCCATGCATACAGCTATATCATTTCACACTAGTGTGAAGATAGAAGAATGCACACCAAAATGGCAGAAATGTGGAGAAAGTCCATGCAATTCCAATTCCAATTTATATTGGAAAAGCAATGATCAGATTGTGCTAGAAGCCCACTGCGTGAAAGAGCCCTGAGCCATAGATGACAGGTCAAGTCTTAGTTTATATTGTATGGTTCAATAAATTATCTAGCAAGGTTACCCCTTTATGATATCTTTCTCACACACACCATCTCACATGCATTCTGTGTCTTCTTTTTAATCCAACTCTGTCTATTCTGGATCTGTGTAAATACTCTAAAGGCACCAGATCCCTTCTGATTTTGGAGGCTAAGCAGAGTCAACTCTGCTTAGTAGTTGGATGGGAGACAGCCAATGAATACCAGGTGCTATAGGCTATATTTCGGGGAATGGAACTGGGAAAGCCACCTCTGAATATGCCTCAGAAAACCTATAAAATTCATGGAGTTGTCTCAAATTGATAGGTGACTTGAAGACACACACACATGAACGCACAGTTTAGTCTGGGAAACATAAATAGCATAGCTAAGTAATCCTCTCAAAAAATTGCCCACAAAGAATGAAGTATATATATAGGGATATTATGTTTGTGAAGCAACCTAATTTGCATGTTTTTGGTGCTCT
Organism: Ctenosaura bakeri; assembly: GCA_948474755.1. Taxonomy (NCBI): domain Eukaryota; kingdom Metazoa; phylum Chordata; class Lepidosauria; order Squamata; family Iguanidae; genus Ctenosaura; species Ctenosaura bakeri. Next base: position 128,591 of record CAOLHI010003720.1, on the reverse strand, counting down.
GGCATCATACTACTGAATAATGTTAAGCTTGTTATTCACTATAAATCCTAAATCCTTTTTGGAAATGCTATTAACCAGCCTATAATCCTTTCTTTCCCCATTATGCTTTGGGCTTTTTCTTTTCTGATGCATTTTCATTTATTCTTGTTGGTTTTGGTTTCTTAGCTGATGTAGAATGTGCTGAACATTTAACTTGTATCTGCCGTTCACTCAGGCTTATAACACCTTCAGACAGGCAAATCTGCATATTTGAGAAGTTCACTCAAATACCCCTTAAAAGAATCCATTTGGATTTTCTAGTTTGAGCTGATCAGTTACCATATGACTGTTTTTTTTTTAAAGCACATTTATTATATTATAGTGACTAAGGTTTTTGAATTCATTATGAGTCTGTCATGTGGAGCTGAGTCAAACTCTTGCTGGAGCTTTCTTCCATGATCACTCCGGGTTTTTTTGTAGTGGATGCAAAATTTTGTAGTTGGAAGAATTTAAACTCATTTTGAAATGAGAGCATACACTTCTGAACTGGCAACCTAAATCGCAATAGTCTAAAATCTCACTGAAATTCACCTCTGCTACCTTCTTCTTAGCCTGTATTCAAAAATGAACTTGTAGGGAACAGCTTGTGTTAGGACTTCTATGAGCATTAATTCTAATTTGTAAAGGGGAACATGTGGCCCCTCAGATGTTGTTGGAACTTGGAGAACTTGGAAATAAAATTTGGAAAGTTGGGAAGTTCTTAAGAAAAATGAAATATAAGGACACAATGAAGCCATCCAGAATTAAACAATGTAAGATAATCCCCTCAGAGCGTCTTCATACCATTGCTTGGTTATGATTGGCTTCAGGATATTATATATTTTTTTCTTAAGACTAATTTTCCCAGCTTTCTGTTGGACTTCAGACCCCGTCATCATAACCTGCATAGACAGTGGTGAGAGGTGATAGTAGCTGTAGTTCCCATCTATGTTGCAGATGTTGCATTGCATTATTTCTGCCAGTCCTGGACATTTTGTACAGTTCCTGGCAGCTTCTATAAATCATACATAAGCCTTCCATCACAGCTTGGATGTTTATAGTGAGATTGCAGTTAGGATCTTGTTCTCTGTCCCAAGTCTTTTCTATCACCAAGAAAGTACAGGAAAAATAAGTGGTGTCGGCTTTGGACAGTTACTTTCAACAGGAATAAGTATAATTATGTGCTAAAGCCAACCATAATTAAGCAATGGTGGGATGATTCTTTGGGTTACAGAGCATCATCTTACAACTGCTCCCTTATGGATAGCTTCAGCATATCATAATATCATTAATTGAAAAGTAACTGGGTGGAGTGGAGGTTGTGGCAAGAACCTCCCTACATTATAGCACTCTTAAGAGCTTCATTCAGACTGGAATAAGGCCAAAACTTCAAAATGGGCTCCAGGTTAAATAATTTATTTGTGAATTTTAGTTTGTACTGCTTGAGATTATTCCAAATTGAATTGTGGGCAGCTTAGTCTTCACTGGTACTACCTTGCTTACTGACTAGCTGTCTTGTTATGCAAGACAACTTCACTGATTTGGTATGACTGTTCCCTCTCAGTAATTTTGCATGGATGACTAACATTAGTAATTACAGCTTTACTATTATGTATTCCCATAATGAAGATCCCTGTTCTTACCATGGTCATCTTCTACAGTTTGTCCAGTTCTTTGGCCTCAAAAACAAAAACAACATTGACAATGTGCTTTTTTCTATTACTATTGCCAGACTGCTGCATTTGTACACAGCTTATATCACATGGAACTAAAAGTAGCTTAACATGGGCACTCTAGATGTGGCACCTCACAGCTTATGTTTCCTTTGGTGTTGCAATCTGGTGATAGAAGTTTGTATTGCTTTCAGGTGATGCACTTCCAGGCTCACCCATATAGCAAGATAAAGGCAATTCATAACTGAGGATTCTGTGGAGCAGTTTGAAGCATACATTTAAGGAAGGGAAAGGGAGTGGGATGGGAGTGGGATGAAATGTTTGATCTGTCCATGCACGACTGCAGCTTATATGAAATAGAGATATACCTTAGACTCTATAAGTAGCAGGCTGAACTCAAGTTTGGTTTAGTTAAGGATCTGAAAACTATAGCAACCTCAAGTGGTTCATAGAGGGGGATGCTTCCTAACCAGAGCCAGTGTTGTGGTGGTGAGAGTGGCAAAATCAGTGTAGGAAAACTTAGATTCCAACGTCCATTCAGTCATGGATAACCTAAGGCCATGCACAGCCGCTTAGCCTGACCTACCTCGCAGGGCTGTCATGTGGATAAAAATCAGAAAGAATTGAGAACCTTGGAGGAAAGAAGTAATGAAATATAATGAATAAATGAAATAGCCATGGATGGAAGACGAGTGGCTCTTCTCCTTCCAGTGATGGACAGTATGGAGAATGAAAAGTTGTGGGGCTGAACCCAAAGGGTACTCTCCAATGGCTGCTTTTCAACCTGGAGAGAAGTGACTAATAGGGTGCCGCAAGGTTTTGTCTTGGGCCCAGTTCTGTTCAACATCTTCATCAATGACTTGAACGAAGGAATAGAGGGCATGCTGATCAAATTTGTAGATGACACTAAATTGGGAGGGGTTGCTAATGTGCCAGAGAACAGGATCAAAATTCAAAACAACCTTGACAGATTGGAGAGCTGGGCCAAAGCTAACATGAATTTCAACAGAGAAAAATGTAGGGTCCTACACTTCGGCAGAAAGAATTGAATGCACAAATATAGGATGGGAGACACATGGCTGGATAACAGTACGTGTGAAAGGGATCTAGGAGTCTTGGTAGATCACAAGCTGAACATGAGTCAGCAGTGTGATGCAGCAGCCAAGAAAGCCAACATGATTCTTGGTTGCATCAATAGGAGTACGGTGTCTAGATCAAGGGAGGTAATGGTACCATTCTATTCTGCTTTGGTTAGACCTCATTTGGAATAATGTGTCCAGTTCTGGGCACCTCAATTCAATAAGGACATTGACAAGCTAGAGTATGTTCAGAGGAGGGTGACCAAGATGGTGAAGGGTCTGGAAGCCATGCCCTATGAGGAGCAGCTTAAGGAGCTGGGTATGTTTAGTCTGCACAGGAGAAGGTTAAGAGGGGGCATGATAGCCATGTTTAAATATTTGAAGAGATGTCATGTCGAGGAGGAGCAGGCTTGTTTTCCGCTGCTCCAGAGACTAGGACAAGGAGCAATGGATTCAAGCTGCAGGAAAAGAGATTCCACCTCAACCTCAAGAAGAACTTCTTGATGGTCAGAGCTGTCTGGCAGTAGAATATGCTGCCTAGGAGTGTGGTGGAGTCTTTTAAGCAGAGGCTGGATGGCCATCTGTTGGGAATGCTTTGATGTGTGTTCCTGCCTAGCAGGGGGTTGGACTGGATGGCCCCTGTGGTATCTTCCAGCTCTATGATTCTATGCTCCTACCCTTATGATTTATTTATTTCCTTTTTAAATTATACTACATTAAAATATTTATTTGTTTTATTACTCAGAGTAAGGCAACTTCCACAGGCTGCACATTTTTACCTAGAATGAAAAGGAAGCAAATTGTTAGTTCATTGTTTCATCCTTGCTGTTTTTCACTGCTACAGATGAAGAGAAGTGCTTGTGTTCTTTTCAAATTCCTGTTTGAAATTAAGTTTCCTGGTTTTGGGTACTGTGCATCTTGATCTGAATAGGTGAGGTAAGCCATTTGCTGCTGTCCCTCATGAAACAAAATGTCTTGGGCTAGCATTGACAGGTAGAGATAGGTAGAGATAGAATGATAGAAAGCTCATTAAAAAAAATAGAAAGAAAACTAAATACATTCCAAGTATTGTTGTATTTCAGGGGGAGTCCTTTATCATTGCTGAATCAGTGCCCTAGTATTTTTGCAATGTTTGTTTATTTAATTTATATTCTGCCTTTATCCCTGCATAGAATTCAGTTCCTCACAGCCATTTAAAATTTTTAAAAAACACCCACCCACCCGTTAAAAAGCTGTATCTATTGCAAGAAATTAAAGACCAAATGACTGCCTAAATAAATTAAAAAATGACTTTTGCTTGCTGGCAGAAAGTAGGGAGCAGGGCCATTGTGGAAGGAAGTTCTACAGCTTGAAAATACCTCTTGAAATAGTGTTAGGCTGAGAGGTTTAAATTGTTACCTTGAAAATCCCTCAATATTTCTGAATGAGAGGGGTGAGTGGATACTACTTGTGTCTGTTCATGCGAACTGAAAAGTATGGGCCAGAAGCAGAGCTTGGGAGTAGCTAGTTCGAAACAGTGATCTAGTTATAATCATGAATGAAGATAGTTACTTTTTTAGCACTGTAGCTCTCAGAATGCACCAGCTAGTGTAATGCCTTAGCTGCTGATTATGTGTGTGTGTGTGTGCTTATAATTAATGCATATTTCTTACAAGTTACATTACAATTCTGACATCATGAAGGATAATTTTCTCCATTTCAGATGGAACTGTAATTGTTTTAGGTTGCTTTTTGAAGTGAAATTGTGTTATAGCTGCAGATGGTGTGTGGCTTAACTACTTGTGTTTTGCATCACAGGTCAGCAACTTGTAGCATTTTGTTTTTTAGTAAGGAAAACTCAGAGCTCATGATAAGCAATGAGCTACAAGTTAACCTAAGTACCTGCAACTAAATATTTTGGGGGAACAAGGGAATAACAAAAGCTACCTTTCAAAAGCATCACATTGAGTATGAACAAAGTCACTTTATTCGAGTAAAAATAATATTTTCTAGCTACTTTTAAAGTTACTTTTAATGGGCTTTCTTAGGCATTCTGAGAACATTTTGACTGAAATTTTTGGGGTATTACAGCATTCTGTTAGAAGCCCTATTTCTTTAAAAAACAAACAAACCCAGAAAGTGACAAAAAAAAAGCAATGGGCAATGGAACAAGGAACATAAGAAGTTGTTGTTGTTGCATGTCTTTACGTTGTTTCTGACTTGTGGCAACTCTATGGCACACCTATCGCAGGGTTTTCTTGGCAAGATTTGCTCAGACGGGATTTGCCTTTGCTCTCCTCTGAGGCTGAGAGAGTATTACTTGACCAAGGTCACCCAAGGGATTTCCATGGCCAGGTAGGGATTTGAACTGTGAGCTCCCAGAGCCCTACTCACGCTCAAAGCACTACACACTGTCTCTTTGCATAAGAAGCTACCTTTTCAATTTTTATCAAGTGATAGTATCAAGCTACTTTCCAAATGCTGTAATGAAAAAAAGATTTCCACTCTCTGTGAATAGCAACTATTTCAGTTAATTTGAAACGCTGTAGTGATAAAGGGGAGAAGTTATTTTTTAAATATATCTACAATTGCAACTGACTGCTTCCATAGCCTTGGGGCTATAGTGGTCACTAGTTACTTTAAAACACAACTTTCCAAACTCTGTGATGCCGTGGCTGTGCTTTTTTGCACACACTGCAGCTGCTGAGCTGTGTCATTGACCTACATAGTACACAGTGCAGGACTGTTTTATTTGTCTATTATTGTCTTTACTTAAAAGCACAAATGTTATCCTGGCATTAAATCAAAGGAGGTTAGAGCAAACAGAGTGAATGAATACACTATGCAGCAAGAAGAACGTATAATAGCACATATGTGGGCCCTCAAGTAGGGAGCATTTTTATGCATGTACCCAGAAATTGGAAACATTAACTTTTATGGACTACAGCTCCAAGCATCCATGCTGGTTGGGGATTCAAATCATAATCCCCCCACTACAAAAAACCCACTATTTTCTGACTTGTTTCTTATTTTGTTCTTCTAACTAATAAGGGAGGGATGTAAGCTGTAAAATCCATGTAAGGGCAAGGTGTTCATTTCCATCATTGTACGGTTGCCACATGAATGGGAGATCACCAATGAATACCAGATGTAGTTGGCTATATTGTATTTTGGAGGAATTGACAAACACCTTTGATTATTCTTGCCTATGACATTCATGGGAGTCACCCTTCATCTACAGGTAACTTGAAGGCGCGCGCGCGCACACACACACACACACTACTATTTTTGGACGGCATCTCATCCTTGGTTACTGAAATTGCATAGACTGGTCATGTGGTAATTGGGAACCTATTATATAGATGATTTGACCCTGCAGTATGTCTATTTCAGAGGCAAACACTGTACAAGAAGGCAGTTTTTTAAAAACAACAACAACAACTTTTGAGATATTAAAGTCTGTACTTGGAAAAAAATTATTTCTACTGGTTGGGTGATAAGTAACAACTTCAAAGGTAGCAAATTCAAAGAAATGTGCAAATTGAGGGCTATTCTACAAGACTATGAATTTTGCCCTCCTGGACAGGAACAAGGAGCATGAAGACAGAAACTGTTCACATTTTCAGATGCTCTTTTTGACTCTGATGAACAATAAAAACATGTCTAAATGCTTTTGGGACTGAAACCCAATAAGCCTGGATTTAGATTTGAATTTTAGCTTAGAAGTCTATGTGGTTTTCTTACTCTCTTGGTTCCCTTTCGTTGGGGTATTGAGTAGTTATGTAAACATTATTATATATTTATTATAAACACCTATTATATATTCATTGATTACATTTGTATCCCACCATTCCTCCAGTGAGCTCAATGCAGCCTACATGTGACTCTTAGACACATGGTTTTCTTTTACTGCTTATATAAATACTAATTCAGACAGTACTAGCCTCTCTTCAAATCAGTTTTTGAAACCATGTTATCTGAACCCCCCTGACCTCTTCTGGACTTTGCTGGACTGAATGTCTTCAAAAACAAAACAAAATAAAACTTGGATTTGCTGCAGTTGACATTTCATTCCTCAACCCTCTTTGCTCCTTGAAATTTACTTTTTTTAAACATAAAATGATGCAAGACTCTGCATGATTTTGTTTGGTCCATTTGTCCTTCGCTGCTCTTATGTTTACCTTTCTGTTATTCCTAATTAAATGTTTAAAAAATTATGAAGAACTTGACATAGCTCTCTTCCTCCCTACTTAAGTTTGCAACAGTCCTGTGGGGTAGGTTGGACAGAGAGAAAGTGAGAGGGAATAGCTCAAAGAACCCTTTGAGTTTCATGGCTACATGAGGACTTGAATGTGGGTTTCCTAAATTCCACTCCAACTCCTAACCTACAGTTCTCAACTAGGGTTCCCTGAAACCCTTGGAAAAAATTAACTTTTTTTGAGCTGTTGATATAATAATTGTTATACAGGGATTCCCTGAGATCTGAAAATTATTTCAAGGTTCCCTCCAGGGTAAAAAGATTGAAAAAATGCTGCTCTCACCATTATAGTAGATTGGCTTTCATTGGCCAGTGTGTATTTGTGTGTGTGTAGTGTGGCACAAGAGCAAATTATCATGCTCATCTTAGATTCCCTCTTAGAAATATATCCTTTTGTAAATCCCTTTCTAAATTTAATCTAGTTTTGGGATTGTATTGCGTAAAGAGGACTGTGGCCTACAACAGGTTGAAATGGAGCCCCGTGCTTTATCGGAAGGAAATTTGCTTGACTTTGCTTTCACAATACACAGCTTTCAGTTGCTGAATATAGTCATTTAACTGCAGGCGTGAAGCAGGCCATCGACCTTCAAGTGCTTGACTTAGGTAACTCAACTATTAAAGAGGGAAGAGCAGCAGCTCATGACTCTTAATGGGGAGTCTGCAGCCCTCCAAATGTCTGCAGCCCTCCAAATGTTTTTGACCCATAGCTGATAGTGAAGAATTGTAGGAGTTGCAGTTCCCAGACATAGAACCTTGAACCTGCATGGAGAATATGGGCCTATGTGAACTGGGTTATAAGTCTTATTTATTGCTCAGATTACTTCTAGTGCTTAGAACGATTTTTCTCAGGATTATTCATATGCCCTGCTTTACAGAGGACAGCCATCTATTTGAACAGCTGTCTGGATTAATGCTGGTTTAAAAGTAAACAATTGTAAGAAACAAGAATTGAAGTCATGATATTCCCCTCAACAGTTAATCATATACACCAACCATATGGATCACTTATTCATAGTTTATCCCATGCTTTAAAAATAATCTTCTTGCATCACTTAACAAAAGCAAAACAGGTTGGGTTCTACTTGAGAACATGTGCAGGTTTGTCCTAAAGTTGATGTCTCCCTATGAAAAGCTTGTACATCATCCTTAGCATTAAATTAAGCAAAATAATTTTTATGCTCCAACTCCATCATATCAATGAATCACTTGGCCTAATTGTGTTGATTCACTGAAGCCCCCAAGTGACACTGATGACAACCCAGCAGGTGGCAGACTTTAGATTCAATTGTTAGGTCTTTTATACACCCACCAGCATTGACGCCTCACATATAAGGCTCAGGGAAAATATCCCTGCTCCTTATTCTGTACAAAATTTGAACTGACAGGCCTTTATATTCCTGAGAGCTTATCTGAAGTACCAAGCAACACTTCCTCTTTCTACGAGGAATGCAAACATTGGACAGAGTGAATTCCCTTAATTGTATCACCCTGCATTTCTGATACTTTTTTCAAACAAGGCATGTCTTTTTGGATGGCAGTTAGTGGTATAGGATCTTTGCTAGAAATGAGATTAGAAGAAATAGCAAGGTTTTTTTTATTTCTTGGGAAAAATAGTTAATTTTATACACTTCACTGCATTTGATTAATAGTGGGAATCACTGTGAAGGATTCACAGCATGCCCAGGTGGTGTTTGATAAGATGCCAGCTACGTGTAGAAAAAAAAAGTTTCTAGTTTCTCTGCCATGCTTTCTTCCCAGTATAAAGATGACCCAAAGTAAGTGGAGAATAATAGCACTATAACAATGTAGGGTGGAAACAGCCTTACTGGACCTCAGGAGTTAGTCACAACTTTGAAGGAGCTGTTCAAGGTACTAAATGCACTGGGAACTAGGGACAGCGTTTTGGATAGCTCCATTAAGCTCAAACTAAAACTGAGATGAGAGTCATTGCCTCACTGCTGTGGAAGCCATCGGGGACTCTGTTCACCATGCTGTGGTAAGGATACTGTTGGTGGCTTGCGTCTGTCCCCATTATGCCAGTGCACTTTGCTTTTTTTGCACAGAGCAGAGCATAGTAGGGAAGAGGACAGTGAAAGCTCAGGATATATGCTACCCTGCCAGTTCCTGAGCAGCATGGAAACCATTACGTCAGGAATGGGCAACTGTGACAGGTCCAGGGCCCACTTTTATGCCTCAGGATCCTCTGGAAACTACATGGACAACAGGGGAAAAAAGAGATAATTTCTGGTGCTTGTAAAATGAGTTTTTAAAATGTGTTTTAATGTTTTTAATGTTTAGAATGTTAAACATTAGGGAAGCATTGTGTATGTGCCTTCAAGTTGCCTTTTATAGTATGAAGAGCCCATGAATTTCATAGGGTTTTCTTAGGCAGGGAGTACTCAGAGGTGGTTTTGTCAGTTCCTTCTTCTGCAACCTGTTTGTACATTGTTGCACCTGGAGACTTCCATGGACAATGGTTCACCCCTTTTTTTGGTTAGAAAAATATCATGTGGCAAATTTTGGAGATATGCATGGCCACAAAATATCCTTGGGGCCCCAAATGTGGCTTTAGGGCCCCAAAGATGTGGGGCCAAATGTGGACCCAAATGCGACCCCATTAGAGCATCTCCATCTTCTGAGAGACAAGGTTTCACTCCTGTTCTTTGACTGTCATTGCAGTTCCCATGGCCACCTTGCTTTTGCTTACACATTGCCTCCCCTGCTACACCTTTCTTCTCCACTGATGCAGTGATGCTGGCCAATATGATCTTGGTCATAGACTTCCGCTATCATTTCCTGCTTCTGAATGCAGTAGCATGGGGAAAATGCTGGATTATCTCTGGAGGTGCAAAAACAGAAATAAAAACAGAATTTCTTCATCTAAATAAAACTGTGATGGTTTGTGGACCTCATATGGTAATAAAAGCTATTGCAAGCAGTGTCTGCACTGATTGAGTCAAACTACCACATTTCTCTGTAGAAATTCTGAATCTTTAAGTAGAAATCTGTTTCACAGACAAACAATTTCACTGTGGCATACACAGTTGTAATTAAGGCTGCTTTCCTATACGTATTTAGGGTTGCAGTAGTTATTTTCTAACCAAAGCTTGTTAGAAAGTTAGAGATTCTGTGAGGTAAAGTCTGGAAAAACTTAACTTTTCTAAGTTGTGATAGTAACCAGGGACTGAGTTCCAGTGCTCTGTAGAAGGGAGTAACCTCTGGCATGTATGTGATGAGGTATATGTTCTTACAGTCCTGGACTCTCATGTTTAAAAGGTCTGGTAGTAATTTATGAAAACCTGGAGAGCTACTGCTGGTCAGAGTAGAGAATATTAATCTGGATGGGCAACTAGTCTGATCTGGTGGAAGACAATAGGATTTAGCTTTGAATGGGCATGCCTAGGATTGCATTGTGAGGGAAAAAAACAGGAAATATTCTTTTTCTTTATAATGCAATAGGACTTTATTTCCTTCAAAAGACCAAAATTGCTCAGATCTCTAACCTTGTTTTGGTTATGAACTCATGTGAAATTCCATTTCAGTTTTGGTACTATATGAATACATATATTTACTGATAGATGTCTTCCTACAAGAATAGAAAACAAAAGTCAGGTGTGAATTACAGAGCAGTTGCAACTTTCCATGCTAGATCCTCACTACATGTCTCTGATGAAATGGTGAGCAACAAGTACAAGCCTGCCTTCACAATCTACTGAGTTCATACTTAAATGCTTTCCCATGAGTTTCTTGAACATTAAATATCTATGAGATATACATTTGCTGATTTGTGCTGTTTTTTTTATCATCAGATGTTCAGAACAGAAGACTTGTGATTCCTCTACTGCATTTATATTTGAAACAGATATGGTTTCTGTCAACCACCTGCTGATTTTGGTCTCCAGTTTACAGGCGCATTCTAAGGTCAGTTTTTATGGTGTTTAAATTTGGCTAAAGGTTTTAGAAGAATGGCAAAGGAAAATTTCCTTACTATATAGCAGTCATTTCCTCCATAGCTCTAAAATATAACTCTCAAAATGTTTTGCAAAACATCATAAAATAGCATTCCTCCCCTCTTCTATTTGTGCTCTTCTGAACTGCTTTGTTTATATGCCAGGCAGTGATATAACCAAAGCAGTTTAGAAGAGCACAAGTAACATAATTAAAGGAAGTGTATATATTTCGTAGAATCATAGAATTGTAGAGGTGGAAGAGACCACAAGGGCCATCCATTTCAACCCCCTGCCATGCAGGAACATACAATCAAAGCACCCCTGACAGATGGCCATACAACCTTTGTTCTAAAAGCCTCCAAAAGAGACTCCACCTCTCTCAGAGATAGTATATTTCATTTACCACCAGGAAGCTCTTCCTAATGTTTAGGTGGAATCTCTTTTCCTGTAATTTGAATCCATTACTTCATGTCCTAGTTTTTGGAGCAGTAGAAAACAAGCTTCCTCCACCTTCAGAGGAAGGAATCAGTAAAACCACATTTTAGTATTCCTTGCCTAAGAAAACTCTATGGAATTCATGGGGTCAGCAGAAGAAAAATTGGGGAAATGTCACACCACTAGTAAATGTCTTAGTGGACAATGGAACATAGCTTAACAAGTTATGTTTCAACAAAAGAAGACAAAAAATATTCTGTAGTATGTTGGTGTGGCCATCCAGTTATGTTTGTAATGCTGCACCCATGATCCTTCACCATCGATTATGTTACCTAGGAAGGCTGATGAAAATCCCAACCATTGCAACTTCCATCGGTTGTAACCCAACAGTGTTCCCACCCTGACTACAATAGACCCTTTGGCTGGCACCCTGTTAGTGATATATGCTTGTAAATTGCTGCTTATGCATATGCAAGTCCTTGTTTGAACAGGGAGCAGGGGCTATGCTTTTGCCCTTGAGCTCCATCTAAGCCCCAGGAGGGCCTGCTGCTGCTTCATACCAGAGAGAAGAAGAGTAAGAGGGAAGGTGTTTCAAGCCATGAAAATCTGGCTGCACTGAGCTACTGGTGGAAGGGGAATGTGGGTGCACTCCATTTGAGAAAGCACCCTCATTTCTTCCTCTCCCCCTCCCCAACTGAACTGAGACCAGTTACTTCTTTATGTTCTGAATTGGCATCCTCTTTTCCCCACCAGTAAGCAACAGAAGCAACAGCAGCAATGAGGTCCCCAGAGCTTGACAGCTGCTCGGTGGCAAGAGGATATGGAATTTTGTAGCTATGTGTACTGTGGGATCTTAGTCTTTGTCTTCTTTTTTTTAATCACATCTTCCTGACCTTGTTTTTAATTTCTTAGTGTTGACCTGAGTTTGGATCAGGATATAGAGCAGACCTGTGGAAATGAATGGGACTTACATTATCAGGAGTCAGCCCTATGTATGAGTAAATCCAGTTTAGCCCAATGTGCCTTATTATAATACTACTTTACTTTCTCTCTGTTTGCTAGAAATGATAAAAATGGTGACGGTACTTGCAATGGGAGCAGGCTTTTAGCCATTTGAGGAACAGAATGGCAGAAAATCCCTGAGGATGGTTACTTGCTGTGTACATACACTAAAATATTATTGCAAAATATTTCTTCAGCCAAAGCTATAAATATTTACGAAAAGTGAGATAGATTGAGAATCTGATAGAAGTTAGGCCTGTCTTAAGCATTAGCATGTATCTATTAAAAAACTGTCCTCTAAGAAACATTTATGTAGAGTTGCATCATGTGGAAACTCACTTATAACTTTAAAAACAAATATTTTGTTTATTACGTTTCATTGTTTTCTTCTGGGTATGTTTTTCTTTCAAGGATACCAGGCTTCTCTTATCCTTCTTACAGCGTTTTGAGGTAGTTTATGCATAGAGAGAGCTTAGGGAAATTCCTTTTTTGAACTCCAGGTATGCAGTGTGATTTGTAGAAAAAGAGTATAGAAATATTTCTTTTTTTTCTACTGCCTCCAGAACTCTTCCAGCCACATTTCATTCTGGCTGGGGAATGCTGGTAGTGGTAGCCTTCAAAATACCTAACTTCTTCAGTTTCTGGGCTGAGATAATATGAGTGGCTATTTTGAGCAGGAAATGGCTGCAATTTCAATTCTACAGCAGTTGACAAGAGAGGAAGCATCAATGTGTTTTAGTTGATAGATTCTAGCATCCCATCATAGCAAGTGGTTAAATTAGGTTCCTAAGCAATAACAACTTCTTGGACCATCCCACTGGTAAATACTGCAGATCCCCATGGCTGGATTCCTTGGCTAAGGGCCTGTCCTCCCTACTGGGCAAGGCAACTGCAAACTGAATCTCTGGGACTATATATGAGAGAGTGAAACAGCAGAAACTGAACTGTGCGGGTGTGAGCCATCACCTATTGTAACAGATTATGAGAACAGTAGAAGCAAATTGCTAACAAGAAGGTTTACTTCCCTATCTGGGCCCAACTGACTCTATATTCTTGAACTGCCAGTCCAAAGCATAAACCATCTAGTGAGGGATAATAAACATGAAATAACCCTTTTTAATGCCAGTGGGCAGCTGTTAGCATTAGCTGTGATGCTGAAAGGAGTCGTGAACCTCCCTGCCTCGTGGCAGGGGACCACACCCACTGAAGTGGCCCAGTTTGAGCTTTTGGCTGAGCAAGAGTCTGAATTAGGGTGTTTCCATGATCTTAAGGTGATAAGTTAATCTTTACACCATCCTGCCTTTCTAAGAATTTCCTCCTACTGCCTCCTGTGAAATCTGGAAAAACATGGATTTCAAAATGCATTGCTTTGTCAGCTCCCCAAAATGCTTCTGCTCCAGTTGTTCATTCTAACAGTGACAATTTAACTTTTAAACGTTTGTGCCTTGATTTGCTTTTTTCTTCTTCCCTCCCCATTTGTTTTTTGTGTTGTGTTTGCTTGATCAGGGGTGGTCTCATTTTAGTTAGCTATATGCAAGGCTCTATTTGAGGAGCTGTTTCAACTGGAGATTGGAGAAAAACAATTTACACACATGCATACATATCAGTGAAAGTCTTGGAAGGCAAGAGGTACTAAATTTAAGGACATGTTCATTAAAGGCAGAATACTTGATAGCAGTTTGACTAGCTTAAGGATATATTTTCACCTTACTTGAACAGGTGGTTGATAAGCTGTTGAATAACATTTGCAGAGGTTCACATTGAACATATTAACTAAGAAACAATGTTGTATTTTTTTTGAGGTACATCTCGTCTGGTTACAGTAAGCTCCAGCAAATACTATGGTGAAGTAAGAGGCAGTCTAGAATGTGGAAAAGTTATTTTTTGGGCTACAACTCCCCAGAATTCCCAAGCCAGAATCCCTTTCTTCTGAACTGTTGACTGGGACCATGTAATGGTTGAGGAGAAACATAAAGCGGAGTTCTTGCATTGAACAGAACTCTGTTTTATTTCTGTTAGAGACTGAAGCTAGCCGGCTTTGTATCTGAAGGTGGCGGACAGTGTTAGCTGGCTACAGAAATTGTTGCTGCTGCTGTTATTGTTATTTGGATGACAATTTCTGAAACCCCACTCTACTTAGTATGCTAGTCAGGGGGTTCTGGGAATCGTATTTGAAAGCTCTGAGCTCCTAATTCATGTGGAACATCATCACATCCACACTGTTTCCTCAACTTGGCAATTTTTCTTACACTGAACCATGAACACATGATCTTTCCTCTTCAGTGGGATTGGCTTTATGGACATATGTGAACTGGTATGTGGTAGCCACTGCCACATCTGTCGTCTCTCAGGATTAAGTACTACTGTCTAACTTGATTTCACCTGCTCTGTTTATTCTAAATTATATAGCCCGCAAGGGAGAAGAACAGGAACACCACATTTTAAAAACCTTCATGGCCACAACTCCCAACCAGTAAGCATGTGGGGATTGTAATTTTTTTTAAAAAAAACAGGCTTCCCTACATTTAACCTTTGAATGACAGACTGGTTCGAATGTAGCCTGACAGCTGTGAAAAAAAATGTTAAACTTTTATGTCAGATTTTTACAAGTGCATATTCCAGCTAGTTCTCAACCATGACAGGGTGTGATAGTCATGTGGTGCCTGTGGGCTCCTACCCCTGTGTGTTTTTACTTTTATGGTTTTGGGGGTTAGTGTTAGCATAACTAGGAAAATTGAAAAACCATACATATAAAACATAGGATGCGTGGCAGGAAGAGTGATCCTATACTGGTTAAATTACTAACAGAACTTGGAAAATTAAAATTTTCTCCCATTGCCTCCAGAATTCCTCAGCCAGCATGACTAATAACTAGAAAACATGCACATTACCAAAAATAATAGTGTAACTAGTTGTATGATTATATTTGAGATATGACTTTGTTTAATAAGGCTCCCCATCTAGTTACTTGTTAGAGATAGCTGTGTTAGTTGTAATACTTCCACTTCTGAAAATGATAATTCAGTTGGCCCTCCATATCTTCTGATTTAGCTTTCATGGATTTGATTATTCACAGATTAATTACTGCCACCTCTGCTGCTGCCCTATGCCATTTTTAACAGGGACTTGCAAGTCTTGCCTTGTGTTCACAGCCTCTCAGGAAGCCTAGTGAGACTGAGAGAGACTATGATAGACTGCAAATGTGGAGTGAGGCTTGTAAATACCTATAAAAATGGCATAGGGCAGCAGTAGAAATGACGGCAAGCCCCACCACTGCCTGCTTCTGCCTTGTGAAGGAAGTCTGCCACCTTGAAGACAGAACCAGGTGTCTGGTATACTCCTCATCATGGCTTCAAATGTATTGTGTACTGTACATTTGAATCTGCAGTGGGTTGAATCTGTGGAACACACCGTTTTATGTGTGTTAAATATTGTTTGGGGGGGCTATAGATATTCACATTTTCCCACTTTTGTGGGGGTCCTGCACCCCTAACTCCCACAAATGTGGAAGGATAACTGTAATTCTCCTTTCTTCAAAGACCATACATTTGTGAATTTGTCCTTACTGAGTATGTTTTAATGCTTTTAATGTATTTAATGTATTGTTGTAGTACCGCCTCGATCCATGGGGAGAGGCGGGATATTAATAATATTAATAATAATAATAATAATAATAATAATAATAATAATAATAATAATAATAATAATATCCCTCTTTAGACCACTTTGTCTGGTGTGTGTGTGTGTGTGTGTGCACACGCGCGCGCACTTGTGTGTAAGGAAGTCAAAGAGCAGTCCTGGGAGTGCCTGTTAGTTCCCAAAGCTACTTTTGAGATCCTCAGCCCTTCGAGACTCCATGGATTGCCCCTTTCTGCCACACCCCACCAAGAGAAAAAGGGTGAACTGACTCTCCTGGAAGCTTCCAGAAGTGCTTATTTCCCTTTTCAGTGGGTTGCATGCCTTCCATGCACTCTTTGACATTAAACATGTTTTTTGAAAGTGAAAGTGAACTTTGAGCTAGTTCCATGTTGCTGACTTTTTGGGGTGCAGGCAGGGTTTAGATTTTTGGCAGGCTGTATGGTCCTAGTATGGTACCAGCGTGATATAGTGGTTTGAATTTTGGACTGGGATTCTGGGAGATAGGTTTGAATCTCTCCTCAGCTGTGGAAACCTACTGGCTCATATTGGACAAGTGATACTTTCTCAGCTTAAGTGGAAAGCAGTGGCGGACTTCATTTGGACAAATCTTGCCCTAAGAGATCAGCATAAGAGAGTTGGCTTGAAGGCCCATAGCAACAACAAATGGTCCCAGAGGATCACAGGGACAGAGTTTTGACTGCTCCTTCCCAGCCTGCTGCAGTTGTCTCTGTAGCCCTCCAGCTTCCATTAATGCCAGCCAGCATGGTCAGTGGTCTGGAGTGATGGGAACCTTCCCTCTGCCCCTCCATCAATGAAGCTAGAAGAACTGGAATTTAATCAATAAAGAGAAAGGAAGATACAGGATGGAGAGAAATGTGTTGTATTTAAATAAGAGTATTCTTAGGGGCTGACTCAGCTTCCCTTCCCACTATCTCCATCCAGGAAAAGTAGGCTTATTTGGATAATTGTCTCGATATCTGTTGACGCTGTTAAGGGCAGCAGAATGTATACCATGTGCTTGTTCCCGGTTTTGGCAGGCACATCTGAGCACATGTTTCTGTGGGTGGAATTGCCATATCAGGCTTTCTGGCAATGGTGGTTAATTTTTAATCCATATTTATGTCCTTTTTATGGTCTCTCTTTCAAAAGTTGTTAATACGTAGCAGCTGACTGAAATTACCCTGCTTTTGATTAACCAACAGCTTAATTATCCAGCAGGGTTTGTTGTTCCTTGAACTTGGTGGATGAATGTATCTGCAAGAGAAGTCTTCTTCAGGTTGTGATACTAATATGTTGCTTCTTTCCAACTTATTTGGATCAATCTGTTAGTGAGAATCAAGCCCATGCTATGCCCTCATTCACACCCTGCATAGGCATGACAAAGGTTAAATGGATTTGGCTTAATCTTTTTTTCTGTAACAAATCTAACAATAACCCAATGACACCTTGGACAACCTGCAACAGTTGGGCCCTTGTAGTTCTCTCGTGTATTCAGTGTAACATATACATAGCTCTGCTTATGTTGTCTAAAGCCCACATTGTAATTATTAATCAGTTTAACTAATCTATTGCTTAGGTTGGATTTTAAAAACTGGGTTACATTTTAAGAAAGGCTGGATTCATTGAAGTAGCTATACCACTGGAATTCATTCTCAAATTTATTGTTTGTGTTAAAAATAAGTCATATTCTTCAGTATATGTTTAAAAAGATTAAAAATTGCAACTAACCAGTTACGGCAAATTGCTTTTATCTGTTTATATCCAACTGTGTTCAGTGGGGTTTATGCCAAAATAAGACTAAATTTAAAAAAAAAAAAGTTTCTGGAAAATAAGCTGAAATAGCTTTAAAAAAATAGAAGGGAAATTGAAGAGCAAACTTATTCAGAATATAGGAAACAAGGCAAAAACGGCCCCCCATAAACAGGGTCTCCAGACCTGTTAAAGTGGGAAGGGAGCAGGGGGCTCAAGACTGGCAGGAAGGTCATTATGAATTCTGTGTACTCACATGTATGCTTTGTGTGTGTTTGTGGGCATTCAAGTTGCCTGTTTACTTACGGGAAACTCATGAATTTCATAGGGTTTTCTTAAGTATGCTGTTCTCAAAGGTGGTTGGCCGTTGTCCTCCTCTGAATGACAACTACAGCACTTGGCCTTCCCTGGCAGTCTCCCTTGCAAGTATGAATCAGGCCTCATCTTGCTTAGCGTCTGAGATCAAGCAATGTTGCCGTTAGGGTATAGTGAATAATCATAATCATAATCATAATAAAATAATCATAATCATAATAAAATACTACAAACTAATGCAGTTACCAGTGTGACTGTCATGAAAACAATGTCAAAACAATAAATGAAATATTATAAAGTTGTTTAAAGTATAAATTAATATGTCAAGGAAAGAGGAAAATATGAGACCTTATTGAGCGAATGCAAGGAAGGATACGTCGCATTCGCTCAATAAGGTCTCATATTTTCCTCTTTCCTTGACATATTAAGGAAGGATACGTCTGATTGAATATGTTTGATTGGTTGTTCCTCAGGGGGTCAAGTGCACAGGAGTCTTGAAAGTCTGGATGCCTGATCATTTCAGGGGGATTCAGCCCTCAACCTGGGGCTTGTGGGGAGGGTTGCTCAGGCCCCCTGCCCCTCCTCCTGTTCCAGAGTCTGTGTCCACAATCCAGGGAGAAATCCAGTATTAACATCTTAAGCTGCGTATGTATTGCTCCAAAAATATTATTTTATTATCTTGATTACCAAATATTATTGGATACACACAACAGCTGAAGTGAATACCTGTCATCTTGCTTTTGCTGTGTAGGTCCTTTGGCTAGCTTGTTTCCTGTTAATACTGGTTGGTAGATCCTGGGTGAGAAAGGTAGTGAATACCTTCTGGGTTCTTCTCTGAACTTTGTTCTAAAATGTGGAGCAGATTCACTTTGTCTGTGACAGGGAAGCTGTCACTCTTTCCTGCTGCCTCTCTTTTCATTAACTTTTTTTTATAACTGAACAGAGAACTGTGATGTGTATGCATGTGCATGTGTGTGTGAGAGAAACTTGTTACCATTTATATATCTGGTATTAGTTGCCCTTGATTCCTTGTAATCCTGTTATGAAGACAGTAGGCAAGAAAATTCTCTCCCTCCATTCACCCTATTTAATATCCTGCCTTTCTCCCAGACTGGGACTCAAGGTGGCATACAAAAAGGCAGAAAATACAATAAAAACACATATGCCTGTAGTAAAAAACAAAGATTAAAATGGTATTAAAGAACAACAGGAAACCTTTTAAAACTCACTTTGAAACAAAGATTGAAAACCTTTACAAAATTAAGAACCATACAGCACCTCGTTAAAAATCATTTCCCAAAGGCTTGCTGGAAAAGAAAGGTCTTAACTTGTCACTGTAAGGACAATAAAGAAGAAGCCATCTGGCTTGCCTAGGGAGGAAGTTCCAAAATGTGAAGGAGCCACAGAGAAGGCCTTCTCTTGCGTTCTCACCAGCTGTGCTTGTAGGTGGTGCCTCCTCTGCAGATCTTAAAGCTCAAGCAGACTCATACAAGAAGATACAGTCCTTCAAACAGCCTGGGCCTGAGCCCAGGATAGCCCTTTAGGATAGACA
Source organism: Ctenosaura bakeri (assembly GCA_948474755.1). NCBI lineage: Eukaryota > Metazoa > Chordata > Lepidosauria > Squamata > Iguanidae > Ctenosaura > Ctenosaura bakeri. Next base: position 108,942 of record CAOLHI010003720.1, on the reverse strand, counting down.
AAACTGTATGTAATATCCAGAGGTGTAATGGCAGAATTTTAAGTACAGGCCCCCAGCAAGACAGTTCTTATAACAACACCTCTAGGGAAAGTCCAAAAATAAATTAACTTTGTTGATATTTTTATCCTTTCTTTTCCACCTGGAGCAAGTCTTTTGCAAAACTAATGTATCTTGACTGTTCAAGACCAAGCCAGGAGTAGCTCATAACAATACAAGGTTGTTGGGAAAATCTTTTTTCTCCTCCAGGTACTGAGAGGATTGCAATTAAACTCATAGTGAAAAGAGGCATCCAGGGTATGTGTGTTGCAGATAATTTCATAGTTCTGGGGCTCTAACCCTGTGAGCCTTGCCTCCATCGCTCCCTTGCTAGTATCCCATTCTCCCATACTACCCTTCCCTTTCTATCTTTTGACGTCACCTGGTTCAGATGGGGTTCTCCAAATTCCGTTTCAGTTTCTGATGCTGTAAGTTCAGTCTCCAGTTCCAATTAGAGCGATTCTATTATATCAGTGGGATTTGGGTTAAGTGTTGATTTACTATCTCTCAGTAGATTCAGTGGGAGTGCTCCAGTTGGGACTATCAGTTCAGTTTAGATTTAAATGTTTAGACTTCTCCATAATTTTCTGAAGATTAAATGTGATGCTAAACCTGATAAGCTGTTTATTTAACTGACTCATATAGAATTAGAAAGTTCAGACATCACACTAAATCACCTTCCCCCAGACAAGCACCCTCAGTCTCAACAAGTGGTCAGTGATGATGGGAGTTTTAGTTTAAAATCAGACTGTGTGAATAAACAAAAGCTTATTGTGAAAAGAAGAAACTGTGGTAAACCTTTGGCTTGCCTGTTTTCTCTTCTTCCCTCCTCTTGTGGCTACATCAGAAGTGGAGAGGGAAGGGAAAGAAGCCAACATGCACTGCTGTATGATGTCTGAATGTATTCAGCAGCTATCAATGATCCCAAGCTCCAATGCCACACTTCAAAAGATGCCTTGGCACCCTTGATGAAAATAGCTTGTTTTCAACATTGGCTGTCTGCTCTCATAACAGCAGAATTTAGGGCCCTTTCCGCACCACCCTCCCAACCCTCCATGGGGAAAGGAGAAGGACAAGACTGCAGTGACACCTCTTCATGATGTCATCATGGTCCCATCCTTCTCCCGTCCTCAGGTGGCATAATCACGGATTAAATCATTGACTGGTTTTCCCTGTCAGTGCCACCCAGTTGCACCACCATCACAGACTTACCTGTCCTGCAGAAGCCTGGGAAGCACAGTGGCTGTGCTTCCTGCCTCAGTGCAGCCTGGGAACATACCCGGCTGTGCTGCAGAAGGAAGAGGCATGGCTATCGTACTTCCTTCACTATAGAGCCAGCTGGTGCAGAGGGGAGCATTCCCTTTGCACTCCCCTCTTGGCAGAGTTAATACTGAGATCCCCACCAGAGGACTCCATGAAAAGATAGGGTGTGGAAAGAGCCTAGCATAAGTGGACAGGAATGACTGGTATCTTTCATAGTAATGGAGCAGTAAATCCGCTCTGTACTGTAGCTTTAAAGGAGGTATCTGAGAGTCAAACCCACTGGGTGACCTTGGGTGCATCACACACTCTCAGACCCAGAAAACCCTGTGATAAGTTTGCTATAGGGCCACCATAAGTCAGACACTACTTGAAGGCACATAATAACAATCAAAGGGACAAAATAAATTCGTTAACTTGGACAGAGTAAACTTCAGAGTAAAACCTGGATTCATTGACCCACTGATGTGAGGGATACCAAGTGCCTAAAGAGCTGATTTCTTAGAGAAGGTTAGAAGGGAAGGGAGGATAGTTTTGTAACATGCCCAAGCCAGAGGCTTACAAAGAAAATGGTTGATCACTAATGCTGTGTTAAATGTAAAAGGCTGAAAGGTTCTGTTCCGAACTCATGCTCATTTCCATTCTGCTTTTATTTTCTTTCACCACATGCTGTGCCAAATGGTGTCTGATCTGGCCTTTACATTTCTGTTTTGAAATGTATATTATACTAATGGAGCAAAAGAGCTCAGATAAGAACTCTTGGTCCTGTTGTCACATGTTTGCAACCACATTCATTTTACCTCAGCAAGCAAGCTTAGAGTGAGATCTGAATTAATTTTACTAATATCTGGATGCCTATCTTTGCCTATTTTTTCTTAACAACAAACTGTGCTAGTGAGAGTTCACAGAAAAGGGAGAGGTTGGTGTATTATTTGTGTGTGTGTGTTTGTGTGTGTGTGCATGCGCGCGCGTGAGAAAGAGAGAGAGAGAAAGACAGAGAGAGAGAGTGGGTAGTGGCAATTCATTCTGGCTTTTTTTCAGCACAGGAACCAATTTTAAAAAATGTCCTTCATGAGATAATTGGTATGCATAAGCTAATTTTGTGAGATATATTACTGCAATATGTTTCCTTGTGGCTGTGTCATTTTCAGCTATTGATCTACAGAGGGAAATAATGATGTTATCCATTCAGTGCAGGGACATTTTTATGCCTTCAGAATTATGAGACAGCTATGAAAATGGAAGATCTAAAAATTCATTCACAAGGGCTATGTGATACTCTCAAACATGGCTCAAAATTACACTTATTGCTGATAATGTCATATCCCTTCAGCTTCTCAATGGAGGTGGACCAATACTGCCATCTTTGAAGTATTCTAAAGTACCTGCAATAGCAACCCATTCTTTTAAAGACTGTGAGTTATTTGGGTCCTCATCATCTCAATAGTATATCCTCTAATATAACCCCTCCTCTTAATAGCTCTTGGGAATCTCTAATGTAGTGGTACAAATTGTGTGGCCTAAGGGCTCCCAGCATGCTTCCAGACCTTCTCCACAGCTGTCACAGCCTCCAATCAGAAAATATTTCTTTAAAATCCTAGGAATGGATAGTGTGGCCTCAGAAGTCACCAGGAAGATGATTGTACATTTTAACACAATTACCTGCCCCACTTTATTTATTTACTTGGTCCGAAAAAGTCAAAACTAGAAGTGATCATCCAGACACTTCAGGTTTTTGTTTTTGTTTTTAAAAGAGATGGATGCAACTTGTGAAGGTCTGAGACAGGGTTGAAAAATGGAGCGAGGCAGCCTCCGACCCTCTGCAGTTGCCTGCACCGGCTCTGATTAGACCCTGCTTCAAACTCCATTTTACGTAGAGGTTAATCTAGGCTTAACTGTAAACATTACTTTCTTTTTAGAAGCTGCTGACAGTTTGAGATTTTCTTCTAGAGGAAATAGAAAGAATTATTTTTCTATAGCTATTTAAAAATTCATTTAATTTGTTTGAAATCCTTACCGACTGGCTATTTGAATGACATTCCTTACTGTGATATTGCCTCTTGCTTTTGTAGTCGTGGTTTAATTGTTGTTGTTGTGTGCCTTCAAGTCATTTCTGACTTATGATGATCCTGAAGCAAATCTGTCATAGGGCTTTCAGGAACTGAGAGTGTGTGACCTTCCTAAGGTCATCTGTGTAGTCCGTCATTGAACAGGGAATCAAACCCTACACCATGCTGGCCCAGTTCTTGTTTAATTGTTGGCTTTTATTTGGAATGGTCTGTACGGTGTTATTAGTTTTCTTTAATATTTGAATGGCTGTGGAATTCTGTGTCAATAGTAGCATACAACTATTAAATAAATAATTCTACTATGGCGCATTGAAGAAGTTGCTATCAACAGAAGGGAATCTGGCTTTAAATTTTGTTTTTGACCTAAAATGTGAGACAAATTTTATCATGTTTTAACCTGCCTTCTTGTTTCCCATATGTTGTGTTCAATTATTCATCAAATTTACCTGAAATCCAAAGAAACAGATTTCTGTGTTATTTCCTTATGAATTTGTTCTTAAAACTTTCTGTCTTGAACCCATGGTGGTTCTAATTCAAGCCATGAAAATATTGGGCATTTTCTGATTTCTAACAGGGGTCAGAAAATTTTACTGTAGGAAAAATGTTGAAAATGGAAGATGGTTCATTGTCAGGTGCTTAATAGACTGCGGTACCCAGAATGTGGAAATACTACTTTTGGGAGCTGCTAGCTATGGTGGCTGGCAAATTCTGGAAGTTGTAGCTCCAAAAAGGTAAATTTTCCAAGCCTGAGTAGTATCACTGTAACCTTGTTTAAGACTGTAAGATTCTTGTTTAGAAAGGGTACAACTTGTGTTGAGCATTATTTACAAATCTGTGTTTTTATATTGCAGCCACTCAAATGTAGAAGGTATTTCATTGTCCCAGGAGTACTAGTATGATTTTTATCTAGCTAGATTTCTATCTAATGTGTGATCAGAATACACAATTTCAGGCCACTGAGGCTTCAAGAAATATAATCAGAGTAGAAGTTCTTTGACTTTGTTATGGTGTGTCTTTCTAAGTTAAAGCAACTGTCGAAGATTTCATAAATATAATTCAAACCAAAGAGATAAATATTGACCAGCAGCTGTCATTCTTCACTGTTGTTCTGTGAAAAAAGAAAGGATTTTTTTTAAAGCATAAAGGATGAGGTTACGTTATTGTAAAATGTCTATAAAATTAATTCAGTTAAGTTTCACAAGAAAATATGACTGCATTCAGTAGGAATGTTGGTTACAGCGCCCCACTTCAAGGTAAATTCATTGAGAATCTAGTTACAAAGAAGACTGACAGAAAAGGTACTCTGTGCCAGCGGTTTATTGGATGTCAGTACAAAACAGCTGTGGGTAGATTTATGTGGTCAGTGGACATCTAATTCACCTAATGCTGATGTTATTATACCAGGCAGAATTTCCCCGCAATAACAGCCATTGTCTTCATTGTCTAAAGAGTCAGTTCTGCAATATATGTTACAGTGCATGAATGTGTATGCTAAATCACTGATGTATGTGCATCTGGGAAACCTGAGTTAATTAAATGGATAATACCTTTTCTAAAAAGAGCTCCACATTTTTGTTAACATTTCAGCCACATCACTTTATTGCTGTTACTTTACTCAACTTGTTTGCAGCAGAACAATTGTTGGAATGAAAACATGTTTTGTGCAGTGGTTACAATGTATAATGCTTCTAGATCCTGGATGTGATGGGTTTCTTATGTGCATTTCAGTCTAGCTTCAGGCTTGGTCCTTCTAGGAGTGCAAGTTCAGAAGATGGTGCTGGGCCACTCATGTTTAATGGTGTGGCCTCTGCCTTGTGGAGTTCCTCAAGGGACTGTCTTGTTCCCCTTACTGATTAAAATGTACATTAACCCTCTAGACAAGTTGCCTGGAATTTAAAGGTTCAGTGCCATCAGTGTGTTGACGATACCCAAATTCACTCCGTACTATTTTTTTTTTAAATCTAAATCTGAAGAAGCTATGCTTAGTTCTAAACCAGTGTGTGACTTTAGTAATCCACTGAATTAAGGTGAACAAATTGAAGGTTAACCCAGATGTATTTCTAGTACTTCAAAAGATAGCAAGACATTATAAAGGAAATTCTTGCTGTTTTCTCACTCTAGTGGTACATGCATTGAGGCTTCTCTACTACATAAGGCATAGAGTCCCAGTTTTCCCAGAACATATATGGGTCTAATTAGTGCCTGGTTTTATTCCTAGAGCAATGTGATTTCAGTCCCAAACTTGAGTTCCTCAGAACTCTCTCAGTCCTAGAATCAAATGCCATGCAGGTCACACGTGGCTCTCCATTAAACTTTGTGGGGCTCAGGCTGCTCACAGATTTACACCACTGAAAATTTGGGTGCAAAAAGGAGATTTGCAATGCCTGGAAGCCTCCTGGCCCTTGTAAACTATAAAAATCAGTTGGTGACTGTGAGCCAGTCTCTCTTCCTCAGCCTGACATACCCCAGATATACCCCTTATGACAATATGCAGAGGAAAGAGAACCATATATTCTGTGCTGAGCTCCTAAGAGGAAAATATGACGTATAAAGTAACAGACCAAAAAGACTGCCAGACCAGTAACCTTCACTGTGTAAGGTGGCAGAAGGAGGGGGGATCTTGCTCTTCATTTCAGGCAGGAGAATGTCTTTGTCCAACTCTGCCTACTGACACAAAATTCTTAGTAATATATATTCCATGATCCTAATAGTTTGAGAAGTTGACATGTGATGAATCACTTCATAAAAGATATTTATGTTCATAAATACATTAGCATGGTAGCTGTGGACTAGGCAACAGCAATCATAAGTCCCCTGAAACCACTGAGACTTATTTCTGAGTAAACATGAGTATGTCTGCATTCTAAAAGACACAAACCCAGCCAAGAATTTTCACCAGTGTTTCTGGTATTTTGACTGTTGATGTAAGAATTGTGTTTCAGCTTTACCACTCTTGAATGTTTCTCCAACACTTTTCCAATTAACATAGGAGTGTTGTTTTGTCTCTCTACCCTAGCACTATTCATTCAGTATAAACCTATCTTTGCCAGTCATTTTGAGAGAAGAGGGGGTCAGAGTTGAAATCCATGTGCCGTAAGTGCCAGTCAAGTATGTAAAAAATCACCCTCCACATTTTTGCTGTGCATTGGAAAAATTTTACATCTAGACCACTGAACTGGAGAGGGAAAAGCAATTGAACTGTAGAGCAGAAGCAGCAGTTAACAGTGAAGAGTGGATGCTAAGCTACAGGATCAGTCCAAGACATTCCTCTGCCTTAGGGAAAGGAACAAGAAGGCACCGTTTCTGTTCTATATACAAAAGACGACTGAACTGGCAGCTAACTCTTTAACTTTAGTGATGGAAATGTGTCCTCCACCACAGCTGAAGAGGAGGCTAGCTGAGGGATGCTGGGCAAGATATGTGGCACCCATGGCTTTCTTCCAACCCTTTGGCTGCAGGCAAAGGTAAAGATATTTGTTGAGGTACACCTCAGTTAACAAAGTGGATGTGTTCCCAGGATTTACTTCTTTTTTTTTAAAAAAATAATTTTATTCAAGTTTCAACAAATAAAACAAACAGTGATCTCTGCAATGTTTACATGTAATATTTTTTGCTTCTTCCTTTCCTTTCTGGATTACAATTATTGATATTCCCTCTATTTATTATATCACGTATCGCAATAAAATATTAATATCTATGGTTTGTTAGTTCCTGCTATATATCGCTACTTTACTTGTTACATGATATTTCATTGACTGTTAACTGTCTAATACTTGTTATCATGAAAGATGTCTTTCCCTCTGTCTACCCCCAACCCAAATCTGTAACGATCTTCCACTCTTTGTTAATATCCTCCTCTGATTTCCCTTTCAGTCTTTGTGTATGCCCGCATTTCTGTTTTCCATAAAAGTTGTCCACCACTGTTCAGTTGTGGGTGTAGTTTCATTTTTCCAAAGTCATGCATATTCAATATGGGCCGTCGTCACCATGTACAGTATGATTCTCCAATATCTCTTAGCTGATGTTCCATCTAGTATATGTGTCATATTTAACAAGTAAAATTCAGGTGTCATCCCAAATTGGATCTTCAAAATTGAACTTATTTTCTTATGTATTTCTTTCCAATATTTTTGTGCTCTGGGACATGACCACCACATGTGAAATAGCATGCCAGAATTCTCTTGACATTTCCAACATTGACCTGTACCTGTCATAAATTATCTTTAGTTTTTCTGGTGTCATGTACCATCTGTGAAATAGTTTATAGTAGTTTTATTTTAAGTTTTGGGCAGCAGTAAATTTCTGTGTGTGTTGCCAACTCTGTTCCCACCATTCTAACGGTATTGAGTGTCCAACGTTTTGTGCCCATTGTATCATTACTGCTTTAACTGTCTCCCCCTCGCATTCTTGGTGTAACATTTCTTTGTACAAATATGCTAGTAAATGTGGTGGATTTTCTCTTAACATTCACAATAAGTGAATTTGTTCCTTTTGTTGTATTCCATAAGTTTGTACATCCATCTGAAATCTTTCCTTTAACTGTCTATAGGGAAACCAGCTTAATTTTATTCCTTCAGTTTCCAATTTCTCTCTTGATTTCATTTTCACACCGTAGTCTTCTGTTATGTCCAATAAGTCTTCATATCGTAGCCATTTATCTGTATCTTTCCATCTCCCAAAAAAGCTTCTTGCGGGGAGACCAAGTTGGGTAATGGCCTTATATTCTTCTTCTTGTAGTCAGTCCATATTCTAAGTAGCGATTTCTTTATGAAATGATATGTAAAATCTTTGTCTACTGCTGCTTTTCCATAAAACATATAGGCATGCCATCTCATTCTTAGGTCTGCTCCCTCTAACGCCAGCATTCTCGAGTTTTGAAGATTTAACCAGTCTTTTATCCTTGTGAATGCCGCTGCCTTATAGTATGTTTGTAGGTCTGGCAAGCCTAGACCACCTCTTGTTGTTGTGATTCTCCATTTAATTCTTGGTTTCCTCCCCTGCCATATAAACTTGATTATATCTCTTTTCCATTGAACAAAAGGTTTAATACTTGTTATAATAGGCAAATTTTGGAAAAGATAGTTCATTTTTGGTAGCACCCAGGATTTACTTCTTTAACAGAAATGGTTGTACCAGAGATGGAAATAATGCAGAAAGGTTCCTATACCACACACACACACACACACACACAAAGAGCAGTCCAACATGTTTCTGCAAACTTTTTATTCAAAACTAACGTTAGGTATACATGAAAAGAAACAACCAAGTCAAATAAATCTTGCATAAGTTAAAAAAAAAACCTGAATCTTCTAGAGACCACTTGAAAGCTTAATCTAAAAACTCATCCTGGGTTGATTTTTTTACTTTCAACAGCCTTCACTCTTTTTATGATTTCCACTGTGGTAGCAAAACTTACAGATCTGTGCTCTTTCAACATGGGTGGTAAGGGAAGCTAACCTGTTTTTCTTTTTCTTTTGCTCTTCATACATGCTCAGTAAATGATTCTGGAGGCAGCTGTTTGCCTTGTCTGTTGTACATAAGCACAAACAACTGTAGTGGTTCACTTAGAGCAGAATCCCATTCTTTTTCAGGTCAAGCTTTGTTACTGCAGACACACTTCTGCAACCAAACACTGAAGGTCTATCTCTCTCCATCCCTCTGTCACCATCCTCCTAATACCAATGCTGCAAAAAATTCCAGCTAGACAGAAGACAAGAAAGGGGGATTGAGCTTGACTTTGTAAAAGTCAGAGACTTTGTTAACTGAGGTATGCCTGTATTATTACGTCATCATTGTCTATATTCCACCCTTTCTCCAAGACTGGGGCTCAAGGTGGCTTACACATTTAAAAGATTACAATTAAAAACATACAAAAAAACCATTAAAACTGAATTAAACCAATAACCATATTAAAATATATACTATAAAAGGCCTTAAAAGTTACAATTTAAACCAATCTAGCACTTGGAATCCTTTGGTAAAATCCTTCAATTCTAATCCTTCAATTGATGTTTCTCTGAATAAAAGAAGTTTTCAATGGAATGAAAACTTCCCATGGAAAGACAGCAAGCATTGGGCCATTCTAGCTTCCCTGGAAAGAGAGTTCCAAGGTATAGGGGCAGCTACTGAGAAGGTCCCCAGCTGTACCTATTAAAGGGGTGGTACTGGGAGAAGTGTCCCTCCTATGGATCCCAGGGGCCAGGCAAGCTCATATGAGGATATGTACTCTGTCAAATAGTTTAGACCTAAGTTGTATGGGGTTTTATAGGTCATAACCAGCCCTTTGAAACAGATTGGTGGTGACTGGTTGTATTCAGAATAATTATGGCAACAGACTGCTTGCAGAGGAAAGTGCTTTAACTGAGTTGGTGCTCATTTTCTTTACTTTATCATCTTTATTTTTCATTAGTGTGTTACTTTAGGCATCTTTTAATATGTTATCTTGTTTCATGTTTTAATGGCGTTTTATTTATCTTGCTGTGGGATTCCTTTAGTCCTGTATTTAGTAGAAAGGTGGGGTAGCGATCCAACTAACAAATTGCAGGAGAGTTGTTTGCCTAACTTGTTTTAAAAAATGGAGCATGAATTTATTTATGTTTTTACATTTAGTAATTTTTAAACTGTTTTGCCATTAAAAACCATCAAGCTAGTATAGAAGAGACAAAAACAAGGAGTGGTTTCATAAGAACCTTGAAGCCAGCAATAACTGAAGGCAATGAAACAGTAACATTACTAAAAAGAATATAAAAGATGTGTCTTGACATGTTTTCTTTAAAAAAGAGAAAATGGAAACCGAACATAACTCTTGGAGGAGGAATTAATTTTATAATTTCAGTCATGCTATCTGCTTGATTGTATGCCAGCAGGATGTGAATTTTATCCAGATTTTATTTGGAACTTTGAAGCTGGTATTAAAGGCACTGAACTAGGACTCAGCATGTTATGTAGATATATTTATATATATATAAATTTTTTATTAAAAAAATTTCACCTTTATAAAATTTATCTTCTTTCAAGATTGATCTTTCCTCTAATTATACTATCTACATTCCTCCCCACAACCTTTGATTCCATTTTTTTTAGCGTTTTCCCCAAGTTATACCTTCTTTCCATTTTGTTAATTACATTTTTATATAATTCTCCTTTTTTATCCTCTATACACATACTAATTTTAACAGTTAAAAAAATAAACATCTAAATTACATCTAATAATCTTATCTCTCCTTACATTTAAATCAATCTGTTACTGATTGTCCTTCTCTATCAAATTGTTGAGTAGAATTTTAGATCTGGAATGAAACCTGGAATGGACTCACAACTCCACTGACATTGGAAATGCCAGCTGCTCTTGTATAGTCAACTGTCCACATTCACTAGGGTTAGAAGTGCAGGACCCCTGCAGAGGTGGAAAAACTGCAAATATTAAAATGTGTGCATGTGGGAGGAGTGAACCAAGGCATGGTGGGGAGAATGGGCAGCCAGGGTCCAAGCCAGTTCAGGGAAAGGAGAGGAAAGGGGAGCAGCTTGGCATGGTGACTCTACACTTCCTCTCTCTCACCCATCTCCTTTCTTGGGTGAGAAGGCATTGGGAGAGGGTTCGTGGTGCTGAAAAAGTGGGGTGGCCAGACAGCAGCTGGTAGAAGAGGATGAGGACCAGAGCTGGGCTTTTAAAGCCTGAGCAAAGCCTGATTGGAGTTGCTGAGACGGAAGGCTCCCCAGGAAAAGAAGCACCTGAGGTGTGTGTGTTGGGGGGAGGGGTTGGAGAACCTTGCAAATAATCAAATCTGTGAAAGTTAAACCTGAAAATGTGGAGGACCAGGTGTAGTTCAGGAACAGCAGAGCAGAAAGCCTTTTCACATCATCAGGCAGTCTTTCAGGAAGTCATCTGCAAGTGGAGGTAACTTCAGAAGTGCTTCTGCTGTAAACCTTAATATTTGGACAGATTCATCATGAGGCAGACAGGCTCTAACAGCTTTTAAAAGATTAAAGCAATATATTGAACTGAGCCCTCTCCCCACAGTTGACAATCAGCACTAGTTTTTCATTATGAGAGGAGAGCCTGGAAAAAATTACTTTTTTTGTGTGACAACTCCCAGAATTTCTCAGCTAGTTTGGTGTACTTGCTAGAGAATTCTAGGAGTGGTAATGATGATAGTAGTAATAGTAAACAAGAAGCAGCAGCAGCAAATATTTCAAGCTCTGTATTAGAGTAATATTATGCTGATCCAGAGCGGTGTTTCATGTGTTCATTAATACATGTGTGTCTTAATAAGTTTTAAAAGGTGAAGCTTAAAGGGAAAAAAAGTGGAAAATAGTTCTAGGAATTTGGGGAAGGGTTCTTAGTGGCATCATGGAGGCTGGCCAATAGCTCTGTGCTCAGCCAGTTTTAAAATTGACAAAATAATCTTTTTTATAACCCTGAGCCTGGATAAAAACATATATAGTTTCCTTTAACCCTTGGCGTTGTGCTATGTTTATTTGCAAATTTTGTTTTGTTCCACTTGGCTACTGATGGCAAAATTAGGCTGTGAAATTCTCTAAAGCAGTGATTTGGAAACTGTGGTTGGTTTCAAGCCATCTTGCCAGATTTATTTTTTCCACACTTTGGTACAGTTTTGACAGTTGGCTTGTTTGTCTGAAAGAAGAGCTTTTGAGTATTCAGAAGGGAAGTACCAGCAAGTCTTTTTTTTTCTTTTTATGTGAAAACAAAATACTTAGGAAAGTGTTTTGTAGTTTGGGATGTTTGTGTGTGCTTTCCTTGTTGCGTAGATACAAGTATACGCGTGTGTAACACCCTTCAATGCTAATGAAATCAGCATGGATAAATAACCCAGAAAAACTCCTGAAAGGAGAGAAAAAATGTTTTAAAACACCTTTTGTCATTTATTTTCATAAAGAATGTATTTATATATATAGGAAACTGGGAAACAGAAATTAATTAACATATATGACATAGTCAAATGTCTCCCTTTTTATTAAATTTCTTAGTTGTGGATTCAGAGATCCCATTCTTGGCTACACGGTTGCTTATGAGAAACCAAACCTCTTCACAATAAACCAAAGAGCTTTTATTACAGAAGCAACAAATAAACATCTGCAGTGTGTCTCCTCCCTCACTATAAAGTATGCTTTTGGACTCTTGCAAGAACACAATGTTCTGGACTGAGAACAACTTACCAAAATTGTTTAAAATAGGAACTAACTTCAAATATACCCTTAGAGAGTTTAAAATTGCCAAGAGTTCATTTAACAAGCAAATAAACTAAATGACTTGCACACCTTATTTACCTTTTGGATTGGTTTCTAGTAAAATTGGGGGGGAAATCTGTTTCTGTTTTCATTTTTTTCCCCTTCCCATCACTTTAAACAACGTGTGCATATGTATTTTATTTGTAGTAATTCCTGTGCAATAAGAACATATGTGGAAATATGATTCATATTTAACATTCTGAAGTGGAAAGACTGAATATTGTATGTATATTTATATGACGTTAATATTGGAATTGTGAAAATATAATTAAATATCTCTTTCTCAGTGTTTCATTTAAATGCAGATTTTTTTAAAAAAACATCCATACTTACTGTTAACCAACTAAGTTTCTATACCTGAATCTCAGGTTTGTCCCACTGTATAATAAACCACTATCCCAAGTAGTTCATTTTTTAATGATACCTGCGTGGTTTTTAACATCAGCAACTCCAGAGATCTACTTTTTAATACTCTCTACTTTTTCTACTTTTTAATATCAATTTCTTGCAGTTCCAGAGCCCTTCCCCCATAGTTTATTACCTGGTAAAATGCAGCTCCTAGTATGGTAAAGTTCGAATGTACCCAAGGGATCATTTAATTCAAATGTCAACCACAAAGGAATCACCAGTAAGGCATTCTTAATAGATGGTAATTCAATGCCTGTTTAAAAACCTGCAATGGAAAAGGGTCTGCCTAAGTAGTCTTTTCCACTCTTGAACAGCTATTACTGTCAGGAAGTACTTCCTGACGTCTAGTCAGAATCTTCTTCTTTTACTTTGGTTCAGATTCTACTAACTCCTTATATTGCCTTTTTCCAACATCTATTGAGGAAGAAAGCCAGTGTGGTGTAGTGATTTGCACACTAGACTGTCGTTCTGGGGGCCAAGGTTTGAATCCCCATTTGGCCGTGGAAACTCAATGAGTGACCTTAGTCACATTCTCCAAGGCTCAGAGGGAAGCAAAAGAAACCTCCACAAGGAAGAGCAACCCCCACAAGAAACACCAGAACACAGCCTGAACCATGGCTCATTCCTCTTGTGTTTAGTGAGGCTACACTCCTGTAAATATGAAGGCAGAGAAATTAATTACAATCTCTGGCTATTTTTCTTTAGCAAGTTCTAAAAACTATGCAGATCTCTATATACTAATATTATTACTTCATGCTAGAGGTTTTTCCGCAGTATATTCCCTTCCTTTTTGTTATCCATGACAACTTATTAAAATTCTCTTCAGAACGAACCATAAGCCAGTCCTTACTATGAAGGATGGGAGATGTGCCTGGAGGGAAACCTGCATGAAACAAAGGAACAGCTGAGACACTGCAGATGATACTGTATTTGAGATTTGCTGTTTTCAGGACCTTGTGGAAGTACCTCAATTAGATTAACTGTTGTCTATTTATGACATTTCTTTCTCAGCGTCTGATGTGCCGCTATCTAGATTTTCATTAATGCAGGGACTCACATTTTTAGAAAAGATTTTTGGTTCAAAATGTTGCCTATACGCTCAAGGGGAGATTGGGCCATTTTGCCATGTTTTTAGGTCCTTCTGGCTGTTTTGGGCCAAGGAGAGGCCTTTTAATAGCCAAGGAATAAACAAGAACTGAATTCTAGTTAACTTCTTGGTTCAAAACAGGCCTCATCTGGGACTTAAAACAGCCTAGGGAGCAAAGAATGCACTGAAATTGCTCACCAACCCCCTTAGAGGGTGTGGAAGGTATTTTGATTATGTTATCAACAATAATTGGAGGGAGTCGGGGACATAGTAGGGGATGATCTTATCTTATAAGGTCTGAGGAAGAGTAGCCTCCAGAACTTGTGTAATTGTCAACCTCCATGATACATCCTTGGTGGGAAAGCACCAGTTTCAAGTACGGTGGTTTTGTTTGTTTAAAATATTTATATCTCGTGCCATACCCTAAGATCTCGGGACAGCTTACAATAAAATCATTTTTAAACAATGGCAAGAACAACAATTTAAAGCAGTAGAAATTATTTAAATGTTTTAAAGGAATATTAATAATTTAAAAAGTTAAAATTGTCTAAAACTATGTATTTTTACAGGTTTATAAAAAGCCAAATTTTAACTTGGCACCAGAATGAGACCAATGTTGGTGTCAATCAGACCTCCAAAAAGAAGGTATCCCACAACTTGTGTGCCACAGTGGTAATGGCCCTATCCTATATCCTCAAATTGTGTGTTGCTGCCACTGGTGGAACATAGGGACAGCCCTTCCAGCAGATCTCAGATTTGGGAAGACGCATATAGAGAGATACGTATTGAGTTTCCAGTCCACTGAGAACTTTAAATGTTAGTATCAGCACTTTGAAATCAGACCCAAAATGTATTGTCAGCCAGTGGAATTTTCTAGCTGCTACTGTTTGCTTCAACTGCAGCTTCAGAGTTGTGTGCAAATGCAGTCTCACATAAAGTGCACTGTAGTAGTCTAACAGGGAGTTTACTAGTGCATAACTATATGGCTATTATTCCTATCCAGGTAGGGCCACAGCTGCAGAACCAGTTGAAGATGGCGACAAGCATTCCAAGCCACAGAGTCCACTCAGGCATTCAGTGACAGTAAATAGATCCAGGAGTACTCCCAAGCTATGTGTCTGCTCCTTCAGGGGGACTGCAGCCTCATTAAGGGCAGATCACTTATCCAGTTACCAGAACCAGGAGTCACCAATTGACAGAGGCTATTTCTGCACTACAGTGTTACAGTGCTATTACTTCACTTTCAACATCCTGTGGAATTCTGAGATTTGTTGTTTACTGAAGCCAGAAAGCTCCCTTGCTGAGAATACTAAATGTGCCTCCCTAAACTGCAAATCCCAGGATTCCATAGAATGTTGAAAGTAGAATAATAGCACTATAACAGTGTAGTGCAGAAATGGCCACAGCCTCAACTTACTGGGATTCAGCTTCGGTTTATTGCCCTCAGCTAGTCCATTACCGCATCCAGGCCAAGATCTAGCACCTTCACAGTCTCAGATGACTCTGCCTTAAAGTAGAGCTGAGTCCCATCAGGATGCTGATGACACTCAAGCCCAAATTCCTAATGACCTGACACGTTGCATACATATCAATCTGCTTTAAAACAGTTTTTTAACTCTAAACAGTGTTCATGTCATTTTCAGGAATAGTTACTGCCATGTTGGGAAGAGTCACAAAGTCTCTTCACATCGCCTGGGATTCCTATGTGCTAAGTACCTTTTTATGTTCAAAAGCATGAGATAGCTCATCAAAGTTACTGGGATAAGCTTGGAAGCCTTTGGGTGTGATATGGTCACCACCTGATTTTTTAGTCTTTCAAATCTTCTGTTTTCAGCTTTAGGGCTTCATTTTGTCAATCTGTATCAAGACTAGAGTATTCAAGTTACATGCAGCTTTCATATTTGACTGTAGGCACAATGTCCCCCACTCTTTAGATTTTTAATGAGATCCATTAAGGAGTATCCAAGGCAAAAAACCTAAATCAAAAGCTGATGAGGGCACACTGACTGGAGCAGAACTTGATGATTTGATCTTTTGCCAAAATTCAGTTGAAATGGTATCTTCCCTCCAACTAGTATCTGATCCATCATTTTTAGGAACATTTTTAAAAGCAAAAATATAGTTACATTTCTTAAATGAGGTGTATTAAATTTTTTTGAATCAGTAGGTTGTACATCTGCACATACAGCTCAATATTTAATGAATACCAATTTCTTGTCTTCTCTCCACAGCATGCGAGAGACTCCAGGACTTCGGCTTTCTGATCAAAGTAAGTGATCTTGAACAAAAGTGTGGGAGGAGATGTACAGTCTGAAATAATCTCCCTCAGAGTGGGAGGGCATTGAATATTAGCTTGGTGTGAAAATGGTTCCTACTATGATGTCTTATTATTGAAATTATTTATGTATTTATTCATTGAAAAGCTATACATTCTGAATGTAGACACCACTCAGGGCAGCTTAGAACTGAAATGCAGTAATACTGAAAAAGAGCAACAATCATTTAAAAACAGACAACAGGCACAGATAAAACATTAGATTAAACTCATAAGGTAAGCTGCTCCCTAAACAAAAAGATCTTCAACATCTGGAGAAGTTGTGTTAAAAATGAGTCCAGTCTAATCTCCTGAGACAAAGAATTGCATAATTGACCTTTAAATAATTAGTGTCTGATAGAGCATGGAGATGCTGCTAGGACTTTTGGACCACGCCCCCAGTATAGATGCAATAGTAGTAGTAGTAGTAGTAGTAGTAGTAGTAGTAGTAGTAGTAATAATAATAATAATAATAATAATAATAATAATAATAATACCTCAAGCTCAAGGTAGGCAGCAGTGTAATTAGCTGGAAGTGATAATACCACTTTCCTTGACCATAGCCTGAGTGGTTAAAGATCATGTGATATATACATGTGCACATATGCCTAAATCAAAGTGTGAGTTCTAACTAAGGTGGATTCATTAAATGTGTTTTGCTAAGTAAATTGATTTATTCCAAAGGTGATTAATTTTGTGGGGCCAGTGGCCAATTTCCTTGCTGGCCCCACATGGACCACCCTTTATAGCAAACCCCCATCCCTCTCAAAATGGCAACAGAAAGTTACATTTTGTCACTTGCTCTCATCATTTTGAGAAGGACAGCAGGGCTGATCAAATTTTCTAGGAAAATTTCTGGGTTTGGCAAATGTGGAAGAATAGATATGTTTAATTGAAAGCAATGTTTTTGAAGAAAGGCTATAACTCACTGATAGAACTCCTGCATTGTATTTAGAAGAGTATCAGTTTGTGCCTGGTGTTTCCAGGTAGGGATGGGAAAGGTCCATTCCTGAAAACCTCAGAGACAGTAAGATGGAACAAAGGTCTGACTCAGTATAAGACATGGTGACTCAGGCTCTAAATGTGCATTGCCAAAGTGTGTGAGAATGCTGAAAAGTTCAGCTGACAAAGAAGAATGATGACAGTAAGAAATGCCTGTTCTTGGTTTCATTAAGAACATCTAAGAAAAGTGAATTGATAACAAAAGCCCTACATTCCTGCCAAGAAAACCTTCTGGAGTATAACAAGTGTTCATGCCCACAGTCTAATCAGTGCCACACCTCCTGAAATGGGAAAATGGCATCCAGCTCATGTACTTTGACTTGTCCTGTTCTTGTTCTTCATGCTCTTTTATGAGAGTACTTTATCAATTAAAGAAATGAATTATTAATGTTGAAAGAGGAAACCTTAAGTATCTGCGCAGCCCAGAACATCTCCTAATTTGACTGTCCTGGGAACATGCATTCTTTATGCCTTGACATACAGGTGGTACATGGAAGGCAGGTTGAAGCAGAAATATATTTAAGTGGATCAGGGTTAGTCTTCTTTCAGTGAACTAGTGGTATTGGATAGGTAAGAGAAGGAAAGCAAAGTATGTGCTGGTTTATTGAAAGGTGGAATCAGTTTGTAATATACCTGCATGATAAGATGCAATATCAGGAATATCCATACATTTTTCTAGGAACAGCTCATTTAGCATGGTTGTTATATTCTAAGTATCTTTTATTGTTTTTTGTTTGTAATGATCAAATTAATGTTGATTATGCACATAACATTGTGTCGTGGCCATACTGGCTAGGGGGAGCTGGAAGTGGCAGTATAAAAAGGAATCTTTTCTGACTGTGATTGTTATTTTATTAGATAGATTGATACAGATATAGGTAGATTTTAAATGGTTATTAGAGATCTGACTTTATATTTCAAACAGGTGCTTTTCACAATCTCCTCAAATATGCTTTCTCAGGCCATCCTCATCTGCTATGTTGACAGTTCTGATGTTGTCTTCAACTGCTAAACTTTAGAAAGGATATAGAAATGTTTCTAAAGCTACTATATGATATCAAGATAGTATTAGATATGGGAAGTTGTATGGAAATTAATTAGCACCCAATATCTGTGCAGTAATGACAGAAGAAGAATAAGTGACGTGTGCTATCTTAAAAAAAAAAAAGATGGGAAATGTGTTTTTGTGCCCTCTCTCCCTGCTCCACTTTATCATCACTACTTTACGTCAAAATGTGCTCTTGAGAGAAAAGCCTTGATAAGATTGATTTGTGCTCTGATCTCTAACAAGTGGCACCAATTAAGCTCTATCTGCTGTGTGGTCTTCCTGTAATAGCAGAGGCGGCATCTAGAAGCAGCCTTATCAGGCTGAAAGAATCTCAGGAGCCTTGAAAGAAATGTGTGGGAAATGAGACTCTAGAGAAATGACTCATCATCATGGCAACTGTATAATTAATTTGAATGCAAAGATGGTAATATTATTAAGCACTCTCTACTTCCGTCAGCCACCATTCAGGGTATTACAGGGATAATACTACTAGGTTTAGCTTCCTTCTCTTGAGAGGGTGCTGGAGAAATATGGTATCTTTGTAATCCTTGCTGCTCTACTTAGGAATATACAAACAAAGTATTTTGAAAGCAAATAGACGAATACAGCCCAGTAGCAAAACGTTTGATTCTGCATCAGATTTCTAGAGAACTAGACCTTATAGTGCTTCAGCTTCTGGCAGTGTAATTGCTGCTATTTCTTTGTGTCTTCTGCCAGTCAAGGGGTGTCACTTTTCAACGGCAGGGAAAAGTCTGCTCCAAAAACTTTAATGTTTTTGTTGTTGTTGTCTTCCCTGATCACCCATTTGTTGTGAGGTGGCACATCCTTTTCACAGGACTTGAGCAAGCAATCTACAACCGAACAAAACCTTCTCATTGTTATAATTCTTTGCATGAAATAATGTTGTAAGTCAACAAAAAAGTAAAATAAAAATGGATGTGTCACAGTTCTCCTATTCTATCTCTGTTTGGATGTAATTGTGCTAAAGGAAGGAGTGAGGGGGAAATTTATTAATCAAAATTGTTGTACTGTTGTGTGCCTTCAAGAAGTTTCCAGTTTGTGGTGACCCTAAAGTGAACTTATCATGGGGTTTTCTTGGCAAGATTTGTTCAAGGGGGTTTGCCTTTGCCTTCTCTTTCCTCTGAGGCTTAGACAGTATGACTTGCCGAGGGTAACCCAGTAAGTTTCCATGGCTGAATTGGCATTCAAGCTCTCATCTCAAGAATTGTAGTCCAGTAATCAAACCACTATCCCATGCTGTCTCTCAATCAAAACTGTAGCCATCTCATTCCTTAAAACAAGTCCAAATATAAATGATATTATTCCAGGGACTGGCCCATGAGCTTTATAACTGAAGGTTTTATCACAGATTTTCCAAGTCCCATACCCTAACCAGATTATGGTGAGGTGAAGGGGAGATAGTGAATATTCAAATACGTGGGACACCGTCCCCAAAACACCCTTATTCCATCTTTTAGGGAACATGAATATGCAGTGGCGATTAGCACCTGGAAGGTGCAGTGTCAAGGTAACAATTAATGGATCTCCAACATATGGGAGAAACATTCCAAAGAGGTTTCTACTTAGGTTTTCTCCAGTCTGTAAACTGATAAACAATTTGGATAAAAAAGTGTGGAGTGTAACACTTAGCAAACAAACTTCTAGTGCTAACTCAGTGGAGCTGGTATGGAGTAGTGTCTGGAATGTTGGAGTAGAACTCTGGATGAACAAGGTTAGAATTCTTGGTCAGCCACAGATACCCACTGAGTGACCATGGGCAAGTCACAGTCTTTCATCCTTAGAGGAAAGGGATGGCAAATTCCCTCTGAACATGGTAGTGTCACCATGAGTTGCAGTCAACTTGAGGGCACATAACATAAACAACCTAATTTAGTGTACAGTAATCTGCTTTTGCAGTTCTCTGACAGAGTGTAACAACAAAATCTCTTCCACTGTTTGTCAGGTTCTGATCTTCCCAAACCCACCTGCCATGTATTTATCCATGATGAGATGTAGTTCTTTCAGTGTTGGGAAGATATAAAAGCTCTCTACAAATCAGTGGTTCTCAACCTTCCTAATGCTGCGACCCTTTAATACAGTTCCTCATGTTGTGGTGACCCCCACAACATGAGAGAATTATTTATTTATTATTTACAATTATTTATTTATTATTTACAAAGGCCGCCTCGCAGGCCAGGAACGGGGGAGGGGCAGGCAGGGAGGGAAAGAGGAGCCGCGCATCTCCCCCAGGGAAAAAACTCTTGAGAACCCCCCCGGGCTCTGCTTCTGCTTCGCTCTCGTTTCCTCTGGGGGGGCAGTGTGGGAAAAGTTTCCAGAGTGTCGACCCTGACCGGGGGGAGGAATCCCAGCACCTTTGTCTTTTGCGCCAGGTGCAGCTCGCCCCCCAGCCCTTCCACAGCACCCCCCTCCGTGGCGAGTGGAGCAGGGGCTGTGGCGAGGAGTGGGCCTGCCTCCCATGCTGCCACCGCCCCCCCCAAGCTGGCCCGTCAGAAGGGAGGTTCTCCCTGTAGCGGAGAAGGGGAGTGATTTCAGTCCCTTCTGAACAGGGGGCAGTAGAATGCGAGCACGTGGCTCGCGCTTTCACATCACCCCTCCTGCTGTGGCAACGCTGTGGCCGCACGCACTCCCACCAAAGGGGGCAGGAGGATGCAAGCACGTGGCTTGCGCTTGCGCACCACCACTGAGGAGGGAATGGAGCCTAAGACCATCGGAAATACGTATTTTCTGATGGTCTTAGGCGACCCCTGTGAAAGGGTCATTCGACCCCCAAAGGGGTCGCGACCCACAGGTTGAGAACCGCTGCTACAAATGTTGTCTTTGGGGAAAAGCAATCTATATTTCCCCATATCAGCCAGGTAACAACTACTTCTATTTTGTTCAGTAAAACAGTTCATGGAAGAAAGTCTTCCTAAATATACTATATAAAGCATCCTGAAAGCCTTCCTAAATACACTGTAGCTGTTGCTTCCAGTGTAATAAAAAGCAGGAGTTGGATGGGAAATGAATGGTTACCTATGAAAAACAGGAATGTGGGTGTGCTTGCTTCCCTGCCTTTCCTTAGTTTATTATTTTTAAGAACTATTTCTAAATCTATCTCCTTTTTAATAAAGAAGGAGGAATTAATACAAAGTCCTATAACTTCTGCTGAAAATGATTTCAGAATAGTAGAAAAAAAAGTGTATAGTTTAGTATCTTTTCTTTTAAAAAAAAATGTTTTTCCTCAAAATTTTACTTTCCCTGATACAGACCTAATTCTGTGTGGACAATAATCAATTGAGACTTCTTCAGCAATGTGCTTCTAATGCCTTCTCTTGGGTTGTCTAACAATAGCGGCTGTAGGCTATGCAAAGCATTCTCATCTCTCAGTGGCTGATGGGATTGGCCGAGCAATGAACTCAACTTTGTTAGCAAGCGTAGAATCCAGAGCTGTGAATCAGCCATGCATGAGGCAGTTGTTCTTGAGGTTTATTTTGTGATTACTTGCAGTCTGGGCAGCCTTCTTTCTTTGGTATAATTCCTTGAATATTTCAAAGGTTGAAGAAATGTGTCTCAGAACCAGTGGAAGTGATGTCAATCATGTTGAAGCGATTTAGAGTAAAATTGTTTTAGAGAGCTATTGTGGCTAGGCTAAAAGGAAACAGTGCAAATCTGCTATATTGTTTTTATTTATTCTTATACATACATATTCTGTTTTTCCATTAAGAAACTGAAAGGCAGCAACGTAATATAAACTACAGTACAATCAAAAATAAAGAATCAAACTAGCTACAAAATAGCAACAGATTGTAAAATGTTATCACCTGTGTCTGGTGCATAGAAATGCTTTGAAATTCTCTGTCTCCAACAATCCTGTGATGTTTTTGGTTAAGAGACAATATATGCCTTATCGTCACAACAAAACCTGACCTTTTCCTTTGCAAATATATTGCTCCACATTATGATGGCCACCAGAATGGGAAATAGCTCCAGGAAAAAGTCAGATCTCTGGAAATTTTGCTTCCATTCAGCCCACCAGTCAGTGCTGTATCTACCATTGTCCCTTCAGATAAACCTCAAATAAACCCCAAGGCCTGCTGCACTTGACTGCACTTGGAAGTCTTGGTCTTCTTCCATAGGATCTAACCGTAGGCAAGGCCTATTAAATCCTTCCAAAAACTCTCACCAGACCCACAAGTCCTCTTTCATACCTTTTAGCAGGCATATATGGTGGTGTGATGACATGGTCCCTGCTGTGGCCCTTGCCAGGGGAGTACAGAATGCTCTTGCAGGCAAGCACAGGTGAGATGGCCCTGAAGGAAGCAGCTCTCTGTGGATGCTGTTCTGCGATGCTAAACTTTCTTTAAAAGGGCCTTAAGAGCTATTAGTGTCTCTCTGAGAAGATACAATATCCTTGAATGAATTTAAAGCCCAGTAAGAAGAACTTGAAGAGTTGTGCCACTAGCATGGTTTGGCTTCCTTGGCTGCCACAACTTCTGGCATTTTCTTTGCAGATTTTAAATTACCCAAATATTTAACCTTCTTCTAAATTTTAAAACCAGTTTTAAATCAATTCTATGTGATCTTTCATTTTCATATTTTTATCAACATATTTGTCTTTTGGGTATTAATTTTAATCTTAATCTGACAATTCACCAAATTCTTTTAATTTTTCTAGAGGATTTTCCAAAGCTATCACCACTGATGAACACCCTTAACTGATACATCTCTTTTAAAATCCTTATTGCAAAAATTATCTCATCTTGTCTTATTGTCTTGTCTATTCAAAACCTTAAGAATCAAAATAAACAGAAGTGGAGACAATGGACAGCCTTGTCTTGTACCTTTCTGAATCTCACAATGTTTTGTTAACTCTCCAGTAACTATTGTTTGTATTTTTTGTATAGATCAATCTAACCCATATGAGGCTCATCTTTGGAAAAGAACTATACTATAGCGGAAGAATTGTATTTAAAGTTGCCTAAGACCACATCAGTATTAATTCTGAGACACATTTCAACCTTTGATACCTTTAGTTTTTGTATATATATCTGAGCAATTTTCAGGGGAGTATTTTTATTAGGCTTTTACTGAGGGTTTGTATTCTTTTCTTTTGTTTCAATTTTTTCAAAAATCCCCTACAGTGACACATCTGAAGTACGAAGGGGCAATTATTTATGTGTACATTATCATGCCAGGCTTGATTTCCATTTTGAAATGATACATTATTGCAATAGACAAAAGAATGTATTTTTTTTTTAAATCAGACATTGTTTTCTACAGCTGCAACAGATGGAGAGAATAACAGAAGCTGAACATAGCATTTTTAGTATAAGTCTGAGGCCATTACTTGAGTACAGTACCTTTGCAACCTGGCAATACAAGAGATATTTCATGGATTATGTTCAGATTAAATATCAAGTCAGCTTCTGGCAAGATGCCACTGAGGTCATATGAGGAAAATCTGAAACATTAACTGTTTAAACTAAAATGCATTTAAAAATGTACTTTATATGGGTCTCCCCCTCCTCAGAAACTAATGATTTGGATGAAGGTTGCTATTTATTCATCCTTACTTATTTCCAAAAATTAACTGAATGCAGATGTATGTCAATGTATACCATCGATTTATGGCAGTATTTTCCAGTGGGGCAGTGAATCTATCTGAACTCCAAAGGAGCTATCCAAGGCTCTAAAACCTTTCCCCAAGTAGATTCAGCACTTGGACAACACCCTTAAGGTTTTCAGTAAAACTCAGAGCGGATTCAATTCCCCACTGTCAAGAAGATAATCAGTCGTCACTGGTATTTTCCCCAAAGCCTTGCTCACGGAGAATTACACAGAGACTGTATTTTTAAAATATAATTTTTCTACTCATTCATTACAGCGCCAAAAAGCGATTCATTTTCCTTATTTGTTAGAATGTTATAAATAAACTAAAAAATGTGTTAGTCAGTAAAATGAGGTATAGATTACCCAGATGCAGGTGGGACACAGGGGAACCCCGCATCCTCAAGGTCTTAATCCTTGCCAGATACATACAGAGAGAGGTGTTCCCTCAAGTATTGAGGTCCCAAGACTTTGGGGGCTCTAAATGTCATCACAAGCACCTTGAATTCAGACTGGAAATGTATTGAGAGCCCATGCAGTTCTTTTAAGACTGGCATTACATGCTGTCTGTAGGATATTCCAGTCAGCAGTTGAGCTGTTGCATTTTGCACTAGCTGCACTTTCTGAGTCTTCTTTTTAGTATTCATAAGGAGGGCATGTGTAAAGCATGAACACTTCCTATCAAAATACCCTTTTAAATGCTTTAAAGTATTTTTTAAAGAAACTTTGTTACATTAATGTTGCACCTTCATTCCCATTTTGTCCATTGCTTTTGCAGTGTAGCTACACTGCACAGAGAAATTTGATACCACTGCAACTGTAACTGTCATGGTTGTGTTCTATAGATATCTGTAATTTGGTAAGCATACTTTCCTTACTCGGCAGGGACAATCCTGATTAGTTCTCTGTCATCTCACTTTTTCAGCTGCTTTTAAAACATTGCAGTTTCTCTCTCCTCCCCTACTTTTCTCCTTTTCACTTAATTCGGTATCTATAAACCATATTCAACATGCAAAAGTAGTTTCCACCCAATTCAGCAGGCAGAGAGGAGAGGAGGGGCAAATTCTTGCCCTTCCCAGTAGGCCTGGGCAAAAGCAAAAGCAGCCTTTCCTAGTTTGCGTCTTCTTCCTCATTCATAACTTCTTCCATCTTGCTCGCACTCATGTTGTTTACCCACCCATCTCCTGGTATATGGGCGAGATACATAGAATTTTCTGCTAGAAAGTGCTAATGCTGTAGTTCTGGAAGTTTGCACTAGAGGGTCCAGTAGAGGAAATTCTCAGCCCCTCATGAAAATACAAATTCCAGAATTCCATTGGATGGAGTCATGGAACTAATTTGTTTTCCCCCTCCGAATGCGCCACACCGCATCTGGTGGTGGGAGACTCCTTTGCCAGCCTCCCATGAGAAGAGACCACACAGTTACTGTGCGACAAGGGTTGCACAGTAGGTAGAGAGGGGGCAGAGCCAGCAGGCCTCCTTTTAAGGCCGCACCGCCCCTTCCTCAGCCTCTTTGGACTCGTGACATGAAAATACAAATTCCAGAATTCCATTGGATGGAGTCATGGAACTAAAGTAATATCAAACTGCATTAAGTCATCTAAACTAAAGGAGAATGCATACTAAAACTATTTTGGATCTATATCCAAGGAGGGCAACCATAACATATAAAGCCATCTTCACTGGCCTGTCAGGCATGGTATTGGCATCAGCTTTTCAAGATGTTATAAACAAGGAAGGGTTCCCATTCAGTTCTGAAATCCTTTTCACAAGAACTGCATGGAACTGAATTTGTGTCCTTGTGAATGGAGAAGAAGTGAATGTTCAGTTGTTAGTCACAGTTGGAATAGGTGCATTAAATCAATGAAAATTTGAATATAACACATGTGCTGCTTCAATGAGTTTACTCTAACTGAAACTAACAATTGGATTTAGACCTAAATGTGTTGTACTACTAAGGTACATCTGTTTTGTGTTTCAGTTTTCAAATGACAATGATGTGATAGGGATTATTTAATCTACTAATAAAAGTTAAAGTTTATGAGTTTGTGAGTTTGTCTGTGTCAGGCAGGTGAAGACCTCATATGATTGGCTGTGTCAGGGCAAGAAGAACTCATATGATTGGCTGCCTGTGAAGATTCTGTGGAATCCTGGGGTTGGCAGTTTAGGGAGCGGCCTTTAGCATTCTCAGCTAGCTAGCTCTTGGACCTGGCCAGTTGCTATGGAGATGAAGCCTAGCAGCAAGAAGGAGGGGGGCAGTGTATTCCCTCGGAAACCAAACCTCTATATGTTAACAACTGTGAATAGAGATTGGATTGGGGAATATGGGGAAAAGTTACAGGTCCTGGACAGCACAGTTTGGGGGATTATAGACACAGGATATAAAATCTATGTATTTCAGTTAATATTTTCCCCAAAAGGTTTGGTAATTTTGCTGGTCATGTTGTATAGCTGTGAACTTGTTCTTAATTTTTCTTCCATGGATTCGTAATGTCAAATTCAGCTCTAGTGCCAGAACAGACTGCATTGTAGTCTGTGCAAAAATCATTCTGATGTGATTGTTTGCATGACACTGGCCCAATTTTAGTAGCTTTTTGAGTTGGAAGTACTTGAATAACATCTTTAGAGACACACAGACTGAAATAATTTGCCAAATCTGTTTACTCATTCCTCCACCTACACATGAGACTTGGACTGTCATATTTCATAGCACAGTACTGTTAACAAAAGTGTGTTAACATGGCACAGAGTGTTAATCTACATTCCTTTCTAAAGGCAAACTGGAAAACTTTAAAATAAGATATAAGGTGGACAAAAGTAAGGCCATTTTCGCACTTGACTGTTACAGCGCTATTATCCCACTTTCAACATCCTTTGGAATCCTGGGGTTTGCAGTTACGTGAGGGGCCTGGCCAGGATGTTGAAAGTGGGATAATAGTGCTATAACACTCTTGTGCGGAAATGGCCTAAGTTTTCTGAAATCCACTTCACTTCATTGCTGCCTCAGAACACAAAGCTTGTCATCACACCAGAGTTGTATTATATAAGATACATATAAACTTGCACAAAATTTAAGTAACTTTCCGCTCAGGATTTCAATTTTTTCCCCCACATAGGTTACATGGGGTGGAGAGAATTCCCACTGTGTCTTGTGGAGCCTTGCGTCTTGTTCTGAATGCCATGGTCCTTCTCAAAATGAAAGGAAAAACCTTACAGAAATAACTTGAAGTACCACAGTTCAACATACTGCTTCCTCTATTTAATACTAGGCTTTGTTACATATAATTGCATTTTTTTCCTGTTCATTTGAGAACATTGCTTTCATTCATATTTGCACTGCATGCAGCTGAAGGTCAATAATAGCATGGGTTTCAGTAAAGCAAGGGTCTTTTTATTAAATCTTTTGTAAATGAATAAGAAAATGGCATTTTGACCCAGCTAAGGACAAAGCTAACGGATTTTATTTACTCAGGCTGCAAGATACTCATGGTGACCTCATAATATGCTTCCTTACAAATATACAAGTGCAGTCAACTGGAAGTAATCCAAGTGCTACAAGTAGTCTTGGTAATCCTCTGTCAGTTCTCCAAAGTAACACTGTGGATCCCCTCTAACTCATTATAAATTGGAAGGTGCTATTTAGAATTGTATAGCCACCTTCCTTGGACCAACAACTTGCCAACACATCTTGACAACATCTAGAAATACTGAAATTCCACAAACCTTTTACTTCAGTTTTTACAAACTTCTTACTTCTCCCAAGCCCTTCTGTTTTTGCTGCAAATATTGCTGCTGCAATATCACATTCACTCAGGGCTGCCAGGTTTTAAAAAAGCATTACAGGACAGTCAGTTGCCTGCTTAAGACTGGCTGGTGACACATGAAGCAGACCCAGCTAAAGCTACCTCTGGGTTTAGAAATAGGAGAGCTTCTTGTGAGTTCTCAAATCTTGCAGGAGCCTCCAAAGCCAGAAAAATCTCATGCTGATGATCACAAGATCAGGTGCACTGCTCAGTGATGGTGGCTAGAGAGGAGGAAAAGCATGTACCAGGCATGCTTATCAACAGGCAGATATCTGTAGCATTTGGAATATTATTTGAGGTAAGCTTGCTTCATATCACATGCTTGTGTATTGGTCTGTTGGGAGCATCAGATAAAAAAATAGATTTGGAGTACCTCATATGATCACCATATGGGATTGGAATTTAAGCCATTTTATAGGAGGTGTCCCGTGTAAAATGGAATGCATAGGAATCCTATGATGAGCTGAAACAAAGATAACAGTGTACTGAATGTGCTGGAAAGAGCATACTGATCTAGTATGTCATGAGAAAAATTGATGAATCTTTGTTAGACCATTTGTAAATTGTCAATGGCAATGAGTTTGATATTTCTTCAATGACAATTATCTAGAAGATGTCTTTCTGAGAGGACAAGCAGTCTCAGATTAATGTCACTATCCTATTTATGTTTACTTGGAAATAACTTTAACTGGCCAGGATCTTGTTGTAGCGCTATGTTGGAGCAATTCCTGCTTGCACTGGTAGTTGTACTTCTTCCAAGCTTGTGTACACAGGTACCCCTGACAATGCAACAGTGGCTGGGCACAGGTCTGCTGTCTCTCAATGAAAGATACTGATTGACCCATAGAATGTGCATGCTGGTACAGAGCCACTTGACTATCTGTACTACCACCAAGCTGGCCACTTCTACCCTCTCTGCAATCCTGCATAAGTATGTTGGAGGAACTTTCCAATCTGCCTGTTTTCAATAGGATCTTGGCCATCTATATTATGCTTACTCCTGAGGGTGGGGCAGCTAAAGTGTTCAGCAGTGGTAGTATATGGAATATACAGTAGTAGTATGGAAATGGAAACAATGAAAGAAAGCAGTTACAATCAGGCAGAGAGAATAGCTGGCTTCAGGAATGCCAAGGCAAAACTATTTATGTAGAGGAACCAGTGCTGATTTAAAGACTAATTCAGTCTGATTATCCATTTCCTCTTTCTCAGTGTACATACAGGGTATTCGAAAACTGTCTATACAATTTAAGTTCTATATGTACCCTGTAGTTTTACACAGACTCATATGTAACGCTGTTTCTGCTGTAGTCTCCTCATAAAGACTAGTGGATGTTTCCAAGAGTTCAGAAAAGTTACTTTTTTTAGACTACATGTTCCAGAATCTTCCAGCTAATATAAACAATGGCCATGTTGGATTCTAGGAGTCCAAAAAATAATGTTTTCAAGCTCATGACACTCTGGAAAACTGAGAACCTTAGAACTCTAACTTTCCCCTGACATTGGATTTTTGCTTTGGCTTTGTTTGATCTACCTCTTCGTGCGGAATTAAAACCTTCATAGCTTTTTGTGCCAGATCTTTATCTGAGTCATTAAAATAGATGTATGGGCCTAAATTCAGACCTATTGAATCAATAGGAACTTGGGAGATCAACATTTGTTCCATTCAACCATTCAAACATTCAACAGGTCTTATCTAATTTTAACTTAAGACTCCTCTTGTTGAGACTAATTGGGTTTAGGCAATGGGTCTCTGTGGTCTTTTGTGTTGTGAGGATAATTTAAGATGCTTGATTTGCATTGAAAATAAAGGAGGACTAGCACAGTGGGATATGTTAAGAGAGAGGTGTGTTATTTCTACAGGAGAAAGATGGTGGCTGGAGGAAGCCTACATTGATTTAATTGCAAGCTTTATGTTAACTTGCTCAGCCGCTGTTGCTAGTGCCATGTTTTAGCTAAGGCACTCATTCAAATTAAAGAAAGCAACTCTGATCCTATGCTGAATGACCAACATATCCATCCCAGCAGAGTAAGGATCCTGCTCTTTCAGTTTGGTCTGTAAGTAAGGAATTGTTCTAAGAGATCCTCGCTCAATATTGTGCCCTTCTAGATGTGTTGAATTAGATTGTCTCCAGCCAGTATGAGAGCTGCAGTTCAAGACATCTTGAGGCCACCAGGTTGGAGAAGGTTTTTCTAAGCAAATCAGTACTTTACTACTAGTTCTTGTGGATAAGAGTAAGGAAAGGGGGATGTTTACATATGTAATAATTTTCCTTAGATTTCTACTAACTTCCTTGTATGCTTTTGAGACGCCCCCATTGGTCAGAAAAAAGTCTGATAAATACCTGCTGATTTGTGACTATCTGAAATCATGTGAATCTCTTCCTATCAACTATATTTATCCTGGAGCACTCTGTGGTCCAAGTGTTTAACCTGAAATTTTAGGAAGTCATTCCTCCAGAACACACCATGAGCAGTTGGTGCATTTATCCATAAATTGTACATACTGTGAAGGAGGGAAGGAATTGTACTTACTGTGAAAGAAGATTGTTATCTTACACATTCTGAAGATCAATAGCATGGATAATATAGCATGAAAAATTGCCCTTAAATCTGGAAAAGAAGGAAGTCAGGACAGTAGTTGCAGGTGTTTATAAATCAGAATTACAAGTAATGGTGTTAGTATTCTGCAGTCAAACACAGGGCACAATGTTTATTTACAATACAGGATTCAAGTTTATGAATCTGTACTTTCTGCAAGAAAAAAAAATTACGAGCACTTGCATATTATCACCACCCGCACCTTTCCTATATAACACAGGCTTCATTTCAAAAATCTAACAGCATAGTCTTACGTACATCCACTCAGAAGTAATTTCCACTAATTCAGTGGAGGTTACAGCTAGGTAAAGATGCATGCTATTGCAGCCTAAATTATTTTCTATTTAGATAATGGTCTTCAGTTCGAGAAGACAGAAAAATTTAGTAGAGACCCATTCATTTTGGAAAAGCACTTGGCAGTTTTACAATATTTATTTTCCTGAGTCTCTGCCAGAGGATGAACACATTATAATTGTTCATAACTGGATAGACAAGAAGAAACCTGACCTGAAATACTTGTATATGTTGAAACAAAACCCCACAGAGAAAAAGAAAAAAAGATGTTAGTACTAGTGTCTTTTCAACAGCCTCAAGGTTTCTGTTCCTCATATTGAAAATAACATTTAGACAAGTTTCCTGCAGTTGCTAGCTTTATATTTATACTGAAAAAGGTTGCATGCATAGGTACCTACATGTTTTAGCACTGAAGTAATGCATTAACAAATAATGGCATCACCAGTATTTTGACATCTTTTGTAATTAGGGGCTAATAATGTTACTTTTCATGCATAGCATAATTGCCCATACTGTACAGCCATCCATTATATCTTGAGGTGATTTTCAGAGAAATTGGAAGCTATCTTATCAATTTTAAAAAATATCAGAAATGCAATATATTATATAATTCCTTGCAAAATAACTTACTTAAGCAGGAAGTAACAAGTCAGTTTTTTAAATGGAAAAAGTAATGTCCCAAGTTCTTTTTTAGCTCAACAAGGCAAAACTGATAGAATCTTGAGCTTGCACACTTCATCTACCTTTTCTTCTCTGGTGCAACCATCAAATATTGTTTTAGATTAACTACAATTTTGCATTATGTTCAACTGCTGAACAAATAGTTTATTGAAACAAGGCAGCATAATTAATTTTCAAATTATGAAGTTGGCTTGTTTCAACAAACCATATTCAGGTTAAGCACAATTTACTAGATTTGGATCACATAGTGATCTCTGACTAATAAAAAAAAAATAGAAGCAAACATTTCCAAAATAACAAAGCAGTTCAGAGGTGCTTATTTCAAGGTAAATTGACCATACCCTACTTTAGTCTAGAGAAAACAAAGTATAGTCGATTTTAAAAGTATAGCCCTAGATGGAGTTGTATGTTGAGTGGACAGGAGATCTATTTCCTTAGAGAACAGAGGGGAACATGGAACAGTCTGTATTTATTTCCTCTGGTAGGCAAGCAGAGGTCTTCTTCAGTTCTATGAAAAACCACACTTGCATTTATATAAACATTGCTGGAAGAAAATCTGAAAAGAACATCTTTGTGAATATAATTGTAACTTTATGACTAAACCTCATAGTTCCAAGTAGAATGGACTCATTAAATCAATGGGAAATTGATGAAGCAATATTTATATACATTACATTGATTCATTGGGACTACTCTATTTGGGATTAGCCATTAGATTTAGATCTGTGGGAGTTGTGGGAAAAATCTGGTCTTCCAGAAGCAGCTCACCATTGGTTAGCTAGTCAATTGGCCCATGAATTTAATTGAAGTGATCACACAACCTGTGACATACACATACTTTATAGTGCAGTTGCTAGATAGAGGTAGTTACATAGGTACATGTTGTTGTTGTGTGCCTTCAAGTATTTTTCAACTTTTGGTAACCCTAAGGCAAACCTATCATGGGGTTTTCTGGGTGCCAAGAGTGCATGACACATCCAGGGTCACCCAAAGGGTTTCCATGACTAAGTGGGGAATCAAACTCTGGTCTCTAGGGTCATAATCCAACACTCAAACCACTACACCCCACTGGCTTTCTAAGTAGATATAAAGAAATGGTAGATTTAACATTTGATGTTGTGTCACTTTTATCATTTAATCATTACTGAATTTTAAAGTATGCCATCCTCGTAGCTGAATACAAAAGGATGGTAAAATATAATACATAATTAACAGTAAGAAAAGTATGCTAGCTTTTTTAATTTCATGTCTGTTATCTGAAGAAGATTACACCAAGTTATTAGGAGGACCCGGAGGATAAATCTTCATGCTTTACTTTTGTTGTGATGGTGAAGGGAATGTTACTGTCCAGAAGTTGTTTGACTGTAGCTCCCATAAACCCTAGCCAGCAAAGCTAATAGGGAAGAATCATAACATTCCAAGTCCAGCAAAATCTGGAGATCCAAAAATTGTCCACACCTAATACCTGGTACCCTGTCCCCACCCCACAGTCCTACTTAAAAGGCCACATGGTGCAGGGCCTGTTTTGTTGTGAAATTTCTCTAAGGAGATCCTTCTTCTTTGTTTGTTCATTTTGGCGGACCATTGATACATATTTGATCTACCTAGCTTTTAAGTGGTTTTTAAATTGCTTATTGTTCTGCTGGGTTGTATTTTTCAACTCTTTTCAGTTGCTTTATATTGTAGATCAATGTAGAGACCCTTTTGGGGTTGTGAGTAGCTTAATTTATAAATAAAGCAAAGTAATTATAGTTCTCTTATAATAACAATAGTATCTTTGCTTAGTAGTCACAACCTGAAGTTCCGCTACAAAACCTTCCATGTCTTTTATCCTTTCACTGACTATAATGAAAAAGTTATTACTACTTTTTAACTGTTACTTTATGCAAACATAACAGAATGTGTACTGTAATATGTTACATATTGAGGATGATATTTTCTTTAGTGACCTTGCAAATGTTTGCCACGGGAACACTGTATTCATCTGTTTTATATCATCCTTCCCCACTGGCCATCTGGCTGGGGATGATGGAGGATTGTAGTACAACACATGTGGAGAGAACCACATTAGAGAAGGATGAAACTGGTTGAAAAGCGGAACCCATGTAGGAAGTATGAAGGACTTACAGAGGATTGCTTGGGACTGATTGTGCCTGTGCTGTTTGCAAGGTCTCCCAGCTAGTGGAGCACTTTTTTCTCCTTCTCAACTCACTTTGTAAACCATGCATGGCATGCAAGCGGTTCCAAGCAAGCCTCTGTAGGGCAGAAGAATTGATGGAAGTATGGGACCCCTGTTGAATTAATGGAACTTGTCTTTAATTTGGAAGTGTCAAAGAGTTATCAGATAACAGGGTGTCAAAAACTGGGAGTTTCCTGTATACACATGACAAATGCTTTCAGGAGACACACAAATGGTGGTTGAACTGCCTATATTAATGTATAGCAGGCATGGGCAAATGTGGCCACCAACATTTTGCAGGGCCTCAACTCTCAGCAACTCCAGCCATCATGGACAGTAAGGAAGGGATTACAGAAGCTGCAGACAACCCTCCCGCCCCACCGCCACAAAAAAAAAAAAAAATTCTAGAGGACTACAATTGAATTCCAGGTCTACAGTCAGGCTTCAGATCAGTACAACATAATTATCCAATTTGAATTTTTGTACCTCCTTTCAGCAGTTCCAGTTTTTCAGTACTTGCTGGTTGAGAGCTCTAAATTTTCTGTGACTTTTTCTACTGAAAATTCAGGAGGATAATAATACATCCCTGGAGCAGAAATGATTTACAGTAAAAGGAAGATTGGTTAATAATAGATAGAGCAATGTCACAGAAAATAACCAGAGCGTGAAGCAGCTATAGTGCATGGCCTCTACCTTCCACAGACTGTTTCTGGCTCAGTTGGTGCATTGTCCTGAACTTTGTCAGCATATTCTTTGCCTCTCCCACTGCAAGCACTGGCACAAGTATCCATTATAATAATTTCACTTAACCCTCCCTCCCTCAGGTTTCTGAGAGTTTCTCTGCACAGCTATTAGACCAAGAATGGAAGGCAATGGTTTTCTTCCTCTACACTTAACCTGTTGATCAAGAAAAGCTAAACCATAGCAAAAGTCCATTGCTAGAAGATCACAACCAATATTCTTTTTGGAGGCAAAGAAACTCAACACTAGATGAATGCTGGAATGCAAATACCACATACTCTCCAACTGTTCTGATCTGGCAGGAGCACTCCTGACTGTCATCCCAGTTTTCAGCTGCTCTTAAAATGTCCATTTCTTTCTCCCCTCTCCCCCACCACTTTCCCCTTTGTCCATACTTCCTTTAATTTCTGCAAACTGAGTTCAAAGTGCATAAGACGTTTTGTTGTTTTGTGCCTTCAAGTCATTTGTGGCTTATGGTGACCCTATCATGTGGTTTTCTTGGCAAGATTTGTTCAGAGGGAGTATGCCTTTGCCCCCCTCTAAGGCTGAAAGAGTGTGACTTGCCCAAGGTCATAAAGTGAATTTCCATGGCCTCTTGAAAGCAAGCCTCTTCCTTTCAGAGAAGCTGTACTCGCCTTCATGTTGTTTAAAAAAATGATTAAGTTTTATATTGTTTGGATTTGATATAAAAACAGGTTATACGTTGAATATATATTTTATCTGTTGGGGTATCTGGCTGAGTCCCACTGCCTTCAGCATCTGTACTGGTAATTATTGCTGTTTTCGTAGTAAAAATACAACCAAGGAGTTTCCTGTTACTTTGGAAAGTAGAGGATTTCAGCTACTGTCACATCAGTTGGATAGATGTGTGTTTCAAGAAAACCAGTTAGGAGGGCAGTTGGTCCATCTGATGTCCACACTGTAAAAGAAAGGTGGCAAAGAAGCAAAATGAATTATTTCAATCTGCCCTCACTCTAGCAGATGTAGGATAGGTACCTGAGCCAGGACTGACATTTTCAGGAAGGTGTGTGAGGAGCTGAACCAAACAGCATTAACAACAGAGGAAGTTCTAGATCAGAGTAAGCAATACTTTAACCTTCCATCCCTCGTGCATCATCCTGCATTGCAATCCATGTCATCCAAATTGCAGCTGCTACAACAATCAGCACAAAGGTTCTGTATTTTAAACTCCATCAACAGAACACGGTGAAACATTCTGCTTTTTACTATCATGTGACTCTGTGGTGTGGGAGGGTGCTCCCACATCTACTGAACTCTAGCGCTAAGGCAGTTGCCACAAAACTTTGATGCCATCTATGGCACCTGCTAAAACAGAAAAAGGGCATAACTGTCAAAGGCTTCCTCAGTAGACTGTGTGGTCTGCTATCCCAAAGCTACCTGACCCTTCTTTGTTACTTTTATTGGTATTGGTTTTAAATTTTGTTGGTTTTGTAAATTTTGATTAAAGAAGAGGAGGAGGAGGATGACAACAGATAAATTAAAAACAATCAGATTACCTGCTCTTAATTATATCCACGAGTTCCTAATGGGCTGTTATACTTGACAATTTCATTCAGATTCAACAATCAGAAAAGAAGTTACAGCTGTTGGTTGACTTCCAATGACAGTCATTGGACAGGGCAAAGATCTGGATGTCCAAATCAAAATTTCCACCCAAGTTGAACTGAATGGCCTCTAAACTGGTCCAAGTGGAATCTGACTGTTTTCCATGTCACTGATTTAGGGTTCAGGTCTTTGAGTGTCTGTTCCTGCACGACAGGGAGTTGGACTTGATGGCCATTGTGGTCTCTTCCAACTCTGTGTTTCTATGATTCTGTGATTCTTTGTCTACACACAAGGTGAAGAACGTGTAAGTCAGTTCTGAATCAGTTTCTGATGGTATAGGATAACTTCTAATAAACATTAATGCTATGGGGCTTACAGATACTCACAGAGAATTTGCAGAGCACTGAAACAGATGGAAAATTAAACTGGAAACCCCACTGAAACTGAAAGATTGCACCTAACACTCATAATTTATAACTGGCATTTTGGTACATGTGACAACCTTGTTTTCCAGATGGAATAGTGAATGTGGATTCTGTGCTCATAATATTTGGAGGATGGAATGGAAATTTTGAAAGATGGAATATTTACAGGTGCAACCTGTAAGCAGCACCTAGTCCATTGGATAAGTAATCTCTGAGAGGAGGTTAGGATTAATATCTACCAAAAATCTCAGGAAAAAAAACTTCTTGAGTTGCATCTCCCGGAATCCATGTCTAGATAGTCTGGGAATTATCACGAAAAAAACAAAACAAAACATTTCTAAGCTTTGTTCCAAACCTTCTGCTTTTTGAGTCCTCAGCACTATAACATTCTTATGGAATTTGTCTGGTAGTTGTTAGGTTCCTACTTCATATTAACAATGGTGTAAAAGCAGTACATTTGTGTTAAAAGTTAGGAAACTGGAAATTGTATGATCACTCTGTTTTGAAAAAGGTCATTTTGAATGTTGTTCTTTCAATGTGCGAATGAGAGCCAGCATTGTGTAGTGGTTTGAGTGTGGGACTACAAGCCTGGAGACCAGGGTTCCCTGCTTGGCTGTGGGAAACTCAGTGGGTGTCCTTAGAGGCATCATACTCTCTCAGCCCCAGAGAACCCCATGATAGGTTTGCCTTAGGATCGCCATAGATCAGAAATGAGTTAAAATAACACAACTACTATCAATTATTACATAATGCGTCATGAAATAAAATATATTTTCTAATGCCTTTGTATTTTAGTTAATGCAAAATGCAATATTGTATTATATTCTGTAAACAATCTAGAAAGGAGTAGGTAAATCAGATGATTTGCCAGAGCAAAGTGGCAGCAGGCATAACTGTGGGCTGTTTATAATTATCACAGTAAATTTCCCTCACAGATTTCTCTTTGCACACAAATGGGAGTTAACTGTTCAATGTTGGCACAGCAGCTGTTTGCTGATAACTTTAGGGCATTGCCAGAACTCAGTTCCCTTCATGTACATCTGCACAGGGAAACAGGGGGGTGGGATTCTTGGCAGAATCTGAGTCTCCACCCTTGGTAGGGTAGGATCCAAATTGCTGTTAACATTAGGCATAGATCAAATGGTAGTTGTTACAGGGAGGTAACTGAAAATTGCCTTCCTTCAAGCAAACAATACCTGTTTCGCCATTTACTTTAGTAACTCACCACATGACTTGGTCCCACATGTTGTAAGATTTCCTGCCTTATTCCTATGTGGTCATTGGCTGGTGAGATGCATGGAAATGATAGTTAAGTCATGTGATGTGTAGTTGTGAATCCCTTTGTCTAGGGAGGGAGCCCTTCCTGTTTAGCAGCTTCTTTTCATGTCCCACCTTTCCCCCAGCCTTGGGATTCCAAACGGCTGACAAAAATTAAAAGAGAAACAGATAATGGTATACATCACAAAACACGTACAAAAGTCAAAATGTAATTCAACTCTCAATAGAATTAAAAGCAATTTAAGAGCATTGTTGTGTGCCTACAAGTCATTTCCAGCTTATGGCGACCCTAAGGCAAGGCTATCACATAATTTTCTTGGCAAACTTTGTTCAGAAGGAGTTTGTTGCCTTTGCCTTGAATTCCTTTTAGTCTTAAAACAGCCCAGGGTGGCCAAAAAGTGATAAAGTGTTCCACTACGTACCATTGAGGCCAAAAACATTTAAGGCCAAATTTTAAATGTTTTTGAGGCCAAAAATATTTAAAAGTTAAAAAAAAAAAACAAGGGGAGGGTGCACGAAGGTCCTGCAAGGCATTGGCCTTCCAAAGTGTCATGGAGAGTTAATGTGGTCCCTTAACCCCAGTCAATTGTTCGCTGTTAATCTAGCTGATGTTTATGCCCATGTATAACATTCTGTGCTGGAAGGACGTAGAGCTTTTGATAATCCAGGCAGCCTCATTGTCATTGCTCTCCTAGTGGACATTCTTGACTTTCAGTCCTTGAACAAACTATCTAATAGAGATGGAAAATGTGTGCCCATCCACTGCAGTTCCTGCATCCACTGCATCACCTCTAGTCAATGGTGATCAGGGATTGCTGTCCAACAGGATCTAGAGAACCATATCTTTCCCATCTCTGCTCCAAGACAACCAGAGCTTCCAACCATGACCTTTGCTAACTGTGACTATGTCTTAGAATGCAGTGGTTCACAACTTTTGGTCCTCCAGAAGTTTTGAACTTCAATTCTCAGAAGTTCTAGGCAAGGATTCTAGCTCAGAGATTCTGGGATTTGAATTCCAAAACATCTGGGGACCAGAGGTCGAAAAGCTCTGTAAGAAGAAATGTGTGCAGCAGCTTTCCCTGGTTCATAAGTGCATTTCCCTTAATACTTGTCATTGTATTTCCTATGATGTTGATGTTTGCCATTGCATCAGCTCACCTCAGCTCTCACCACCCTTTGAAAGAGCATTACTGCAAAACTGGTGACAATAATTTCTTGTGACATGGCTTTGGGTTGAGTACTCTAAGTCCTGTGCCTATACAACCAAGCTGAATGAGACAGCTGATTGTAAACTTCATTTGCACATCATGTGGATCAGCCATGGAACTCTTTACAATATAAAGATGTCGGTGGTTCTTTGGTTTTAATACAGCTTTCAGTTCTGAATGTTATTGTAAGGCAGTCTATTTTTAAAGCTCACCTGGGAATAAACTGTAACTAATCACCTTGGTTAATTCTACTACTTCAAAAGGTACTTCAGTTGTATTCTCCACTGAATGATGAGTCCAATTTTTAAAACATTTCATTCAAAGATATGTATTTATTCATTAATTTTTATAGATGTATTTTTCTGCACAGCTTGCAGATAGGCACAAAATTCCTACTTAAACAGTAAGCCCTTGACAATATAATCAGCTTATGTTCCTGACAACCTGGCTGCAGTTCTGACCTAACTGGCTGATTATAGTCAAAAGCAACAAAGAGTATTATTAACCACAAAAGCTAACTGTGATCCACCTTATAGCCAAATACAGTCAGATATGTAAAACGGGGCAATGCACTCTTAGCCCACAGGTGCACACGCTGTAGAGAGTATTAGGCACTAAGTTTTCTCTGTCACGAGAAATGTCCTTCTGCTAGTCATACCCTCTTCTGTTGGCTGATTTCACAGAGCCAAAATGCCACGCAAGCTGTTGTTGCTGCTGTGTACTTTCAAGTCATTTCTGAGTTATGGCGACCCTAAGTTCAAGAAGGATTTTGACAGGCTGGAATGTGTCCAGAGGAGGGTAACCAAAACAGTAAAAGGCTTAGAAACCCTACCATATAAGGAGTGGGTTAGGGTGCTGGGTATGTGTAGCTTGGAGATGAGGAGTTAAAAAGGTGACATGATAGATATGTTTAAATATTTGAAGGCATGCCATATAGAAGATGGAACAAGCTTGTTTTCTGCTGCTTCAGAGACTAGGACACGGAGCAATGGCTTCAAACTTCAGGAAAAGAGATTCCATCTAAACATTAGGAAGAACCTCCTGACAGTAAGAGCAGTTTGACAGTGGGATATATCCACTGAGTGTAGTGAAGTCTCTTCCACCTCCTGTGAAGGGTTTTAAACAGAGGCTGAATGGCCGTCTATCGGGAATGCTTAGATGGTGTATCTCTGCATGACAAGGGGTTCGAATTGATGGCTCTTGTGGTCTCTTCCAGCTCTATGCTTCTATGATTCTTTGATTTTATGTACTACACTACAGGAAATAGAAAGGTCAGAGTCCTGTTTAGGTGCTACACTAGTGTAAGAAGGACTGCATAAGTAGTTGTGCTTCCTTTTCGTTGTGCTATTATGTGCCTTCAAGTCAACCCTGACTTATGTCAACCCTTTTGGCAAGATATATCCAGCAGGGGTTTGCCGATTGCCTTTCTCTAAGGCTGAACGACTGTGACTTGCCCAAACTTTTAGAGGTTATATAAGTATGATCACTTGTACTGCAAATTAACTGCAAGTGTGCATATATTTTTCACTCTCAGTTTTGACCTGGAGGGTGGGGAGCTATTTGGCTGTTGTGCAATGGCTGAGCTCAAGGCATTGGCTCCTATTATGCAATCTGCATGACTGTGGGAACCAGCATATACTTCTATATGCTAAAAGCGTACAGAAGCTTGTCTAAAATCTTCTTCACCGTTTGACACCATCTGACTGCCAAACCCAATTTTAAAAGTGCCATTGACCCTTTGTATTGAAACCCGCCCCCAACTATAGCAATGCAGTGTCAAGGAAAATGCTGCTAGAACAGAGAAGAAACAAGTTCCAGCACGGCAGGTAAATGTTTACTGCAGTAGAAGAAGCAATTGCTCAGCAGGAGGCTTTCTCCTCCTTGCTACTGTATATACTACCTGATACTGAGCAACTGCACACTTCACTCAAGTGCCTCTCCAAATCTTTCGGAAGGTGGTTCCATAGCTGTGCACGTGCCAGTTCTCACAGCGAAACAGGAACATTTTGTTAACTGCTTTGAGTCTGCCTGCTCCACTTCTGACATCTGAAGAACTTACCTATAGCCTGTGAGAGCTTTGGATCTAATTACTCCTGTTCTTGAGGCCTGTGAATTGACTTAGACTTTAAATAACTGTAATCTGATCTGTTTGTGTGTTTTCTTCTCGGCGTTTTCTGTTTGGCCCTGCCTTCATCAGAATTCAGTAATTCAGT
Source organism: Ctenosaura bakeri (assembly GCA_948474755.1). Classification (NCBI taxonomy): domain Eukaryota; kingdom Metazoa; phylum Chordata; class Lepidosauria; order Squamata; family Iguanidae; genus Ctenosaura; species Ctenosaura bakeri. The sequence goes on along the minus strand of CAOLHI010003720.1, from coordinate 67,876 downwards.
ATTTGGGTTGTGGAGGCAGAACCAGAGCTTTGAACAATGATTTTGTCAGATGGTAAGTCCCAGGATTGCTGCCCTGGAGAGATGGAGAGATGTTACACTGGTGGTGTACACTGGTGGTTAATTCTTCTAAAGGCAATATCAGAGGAGTTGAATTCAAGCAGGCTAATAGGCAGAGCTCCCAGCAGCTGCTCAGAGGCTAGGAGAGCTTTCATGGTAAAGTGCTGGCTCAGATAAAAGGGGAGTGAAGGATTACCCATTTGAACCCAGAATTTTCATTATATACATTTACTTATTATTAAATATGCTGTGAATGGAAAGGACTGAGGGAGCAACATTTTGTCCTTGCCATGAAATGCAACTGTTGAGACTGGTAGATCTGACAGCCCTATGCCAGCAACCTGCTTTTTTAAAGAAGAAATCACAAAAGTGACGAACCCTTCTCATTAAGATGGAACAGAGAAGCCTTTGAAGCTGCTTTCCTCCTGTGAATGAGCTGAGCAAGTGTCTTTGCCCCATAAGACGGGGACAGTTGGATTTAAAAGATTGAGCGTTGACATTTTAAAAAATGATGAAAAAAGAAGTGCATATACTTTGTGAAAAGACTGAACTCCATTTTACTAGCAAGAAGGCATTGGTCTCTAACAAGGAAATCATAGTGTGAAGAAGTACAGTTGTTATCAATCAGATGTTGTTTTCTTGGCCATCTCTAGTGAAATTCCAGGGAAGCAAACTGTTAACCCTATAAGTGCTGAATTTGGTAAAAAATGGAACTCTCCCTGAAACAGAAGATGTTCTACATGGATTGTGAAGGAAATACCCATAGAATTTAAGAGCATTATTGATGTCATGAGGGAAGAGTTTGAGGCATTGAGATGAGAGATAAGAGGGAGAGATACAAAAGATACAAAGAGAGATATAAACAAGATGAAAACCAGATGGTGAGATAAGCATAATCGGAAGAGAAGATTCACGGCCAGGAAGATTTGGTGTGTGAAAGAGAGACTACACCCAAAGAAATGGAGAAGTAGGCGATGAATTTAATTGGGACCTGTAAGCAAACTGAATGAAACCGAGTTGAACCTGTTTGCACGTCTGAAGAAGGAGTTAGAAGGATGTTAAAAACAGGACTGTGATTCTGTGAAGTCACATGTGAGGGCGGATTTATTCTGTGACACTGAAGGAGGTGGAAAGGTGTATAAAATAAGAGTGCTGTCTCAATGTTATATGTTATATGAGAAGCAATCAGGGAAATAATGCTTTTGTGGGAAGTGGGGAGTTAAATGCAAGATGAAGATTTTGACAAATTTGGTTAATACGGTTACAGATTTAGGATGGTGAATGAATTGAGTCTGAATTCTGTAATGGGTTTTAGAACATAAAACAGGATTGATGTATTTTGGAAGCTTGTAATGCTATAAAACATGTCATAGGTTCACAGTTTTAATTAGTGAATATATAGTTACAGATTTTAGATAGGATCCTGGATTATTTTTATAAGGATGTGGATATATGTGAATGTCAGAATGTTATTAAATATGTAATAGATTTATATTATTAACTAGTGAAAATATTATTTAATTAAGTCAGTAAGCAGTATTTAGAAAAATTAGTAGCATTAAGGTTATCTAGTAGTATTAATGTTATTTACTACATAATGTTCTTTATTATGCAAGTGAGTTGTAACAGAATATAATAGAAGAAAAATGCAGATATTGTGTTTGATATGTTAACAACAAAAAAAGTTTATACGTTTTTCTTTTAGAAAGTACATATTAGTATAAGAAGTATAAATTTCAGAAAGTATAAAAAGGAAAGAAAATAAGGTTACTTTTTTTGAGAGAGAGAGAGAAAGAGGCTTGAATCAAGTGGTAGGCTATATTCTATATAAAGGAAAGGGGAAATTGTTTTTTTCTGTTTGCTTTTCCTTTTGATTTCTCCCTTTCTGTCCTTCCTTTCTCTCTTTTTCTTTCTTTTACTATTTAACTTTTAATACATAAGTTTTTATGTTTGCTTAGATGTTGCTTTTCCTCCAATGGCAGAAATATTGGGCATTTGGAAAGCAGCTGCTTTCTGAATATCTCACATTTCTGACATTCAGTTCCCTCTGTAGAAGGCAGCCATGCTACTGAAAGCCCCACATCATAAAGGTAATATCAGGAAATAACCATGGTTGTAATCTTATGCACATTTAAGATGAGCACAGCTGAGCTGGCTGACCTTCCTTCCTTCCTTCCTTCCTTCCACATTTATCTATAGGCCATAGGCCGCTATTTAACAAAATACTGCCCTGGGTGATTTCCAACATAAACAATTTTTTTTAAAAAACCTGTTACTACTGTATAAATATGTATAACATATGCATAAAATCTACACAAGTCATTAAACACTGGAGGCAGCACCAAAGCCAGTGGCATCACTAGAGGGGTATGGACTGCACCAGATGACACCATCAGAGAGTGGTAACATCAAAGTGACTGCCTGCCCCTTCTTTCTTCCCCTATCCATAAAGCTTTGTGTAGGATGACGCCTCCTTGTTTTTTTATGACTAGACGAGATCCCCAGTGCCTTCACACATATGGACCCAGGTGGGTGGATCAGGACATCCAGAGGACAAGTCTCCATGGGGGTAGACCAGAACCCCTGGAATTCCAATTCCTGGATGGAAAAGGCTTTATGGAGGTGACGCCATGAGTTAACGCACTGGGTGGCACCAACCCTAGTGATGTCACTGACTAAAGTCATCCTTTTTTTTTACGAACTTCTACTCTCCACTCCATGACCAGAGTTGTGCCTCTTTTTTTGTGTCTCCTTTCCACCCCACCCCACTCACCCTCTTTGCTGCTAACTATGACTGGCAGTAATGCAAACCTGTCAGCAGATTACTTTATTATACTCTAGGGATATTGAGTAACCCATTTTATCACTTAATTTGGTATTACATGCTTGAAATCCATTAACTTATTTAATTCTTAGATTTATACCCCACCATTTGACTCAGAGAGTTTTCAAGGCTGCACATAGAAATTACCTCAAATAAACCAGAGAACTCTCAAATAAACCCAAACAGTGCATTCTGCAGCTTTGCTGGTTGGACTGGTTGGCAGCTGAAACGCTAGGCTCAGTTACCTGTCTTGTTCCTTCCCTAATCTTCAGACTATGTACTCCTTAAATGTCAGTTCTTTCACTGACTTTGTCACTGGTGTAAAAGGAACAGTAGTGTTCAAACATTAAAGCCACTCCATTGAATTAGGACTGTGACATTATAGTTGCTGGTTCCTCAGTGCTACACACAGCTGGTTTCTGCTGCAGCCTTACAGAACCAATTTTTGTCTGGGAGTTCTAACCAGGCATTTGTGACTATGCTTCTAGAGTGATTCTACTATTCTAATAATTTATGTCCGTAATCACCCTCATTAACCTGAAAAGTCTGCTTACGTTGTCAAGGCGATATTTAAAATAAGACAACTTTTTAAAAAGAAAGTTCAGGTGGGAATGGAAATGAAATTCTAAAGCTGGAAAAGGAGAACATCAACACAAGGAGAATTTAGGATTGTATAAATAAGGCTGATACTGTGGAAGGCTGAAAGAACTCTGCTAGTGCTTTTTGTTCTGAACTATTTGACAAATGAGTTGTCAGGTTTACTTACAATCACTCTGCAATCATGGCAAGTCTTTACTTGCTGAAGGAAGCAGCCATTTTATAATTGTTTCTGCTGTTTATAAAACCCTAGCATAGATGTTTTGGTGAATGTAAAGATATCTTCAGTTGCCATATACATTGTTAGGAGTGTGTCTGTTCTTTCTGCACCCTTATTTGGAAGAAGATTTTGTCAAAATAGTGTCCACTATGCCTATGTATTTGCTCCATTTTAAATGACCTTGTGTCTAATGGAAAGTTACACTCCAAGATACGCCTTCACGTTTGATTAATGGCCTCATGTGGCATAGACTACTTTTCAGTGTTTGCATTATTTTCCCAGTTTTGCAGAAGACTGTTATTCTGAGAAAGACTTCAGTTGTCTGACTTTGTCCATCACCTTAGAAAGAGAGTCTGCTAACAGTAGGTTTTGTCAGGAGCAATAATTGCTTCCTGGATATTGCCCAAGTAACACTCATGATTTACATGAAGGCCATTTTCTCCTGTTGCTTTCTGTCAATCAAGTTGCCTCTTTTGATGAGTTTAACTGGTGAGTGTTTCAAAATTTTTCCATTATGCTTTGACTCAGCTAAAAGATGGTATTCCATATCTGCTCTTCACTCAGAATAGAAGCTAAAGTCTTAAAAGAAGGAAAGGAAAGGAAAGGAAAACAGATTAATCTAAAAGAATACAAGGCTGTCTTGGAAAGGCACAACTCTTTCAGTGTTCTTCTGCCAAAAAGTGTACAGTTTCCTAATGACTAATTTGTACTACGGATTGTGACATAAAATTGGCTTGTTTACATATTCTGCCGTCATTTAAAACTCATGTATTTAAATAGACTCAGATGTCTACATTAAAAACTGTCCCCCGCCCCTTTCCTCATTAAGATGTCATGTTAATTCACTTGTATTTATAGACTGGAAGCAAACGTATCTTAAACTGGCATTCATTTTCAATAAAGATTCTCTGAGGAATGTTCTCTAACCTGGGAGAAATCAGCACTTTGAAAAAATTGAAATTTACTTCTAGGTAAAGATGCACTAGCCATTGATTCTCTGCATCAGGGATGAGAATCTGGAGGTCCTCCAGATGTTGTTAGACCATGTTCCTTACCACTGGCTGCTGGGAATTGCAGTCCAACATCTGGAGAGTCACATAATGCCCACCTCTGTCCAGCACTGTAGAATGAGTGAGAAGCAATGAAAGCTTTTCCAGATCATTGACACAACCACCGTAACCCAGCCTAGTCTGCTCAGCCACCCATCAACTCCTTACATGAACTGGGAAATGGCCTGCAGACCCATCTTTAATCTCTCTGTTTTTTCCTTCTGAAATGTGACAGTTCAGGTGATCTCCTTTGAGGAGCTACTCCTCATTAACTATCTATAGGAACGAGAGAAGAAAATTACTTGGAACAAATATGGACATTATTTTGTTCCATGAAAGTGACTTTTTAATTTTGTATAGTGAACTTCCGAGGAAGTGCTGATTAATTTCTAAAAAGTGTCTTGCAGAAGATGTGGGTGGTGAGAGAGAGGGAGGAAAGGTAAAGCCAAAGTGGCTTGGTGGAAACAAATAAGCAGGAAACCTAAAAAGAAGTCTCTGAGACCATTCCTAGCAAGAGAATGTAAGCTTCCTGGACAAAAATTCTAACTCTTCTGGAGTAGGGCTGGACCAGCAACAACTAGATTAACACACCTGTGTTCTAACATGCTTTCTGGTGGATTGTGTGTATTGACAACTATAATTTCAATTAGAAATATAAAACATCTCAGTATAGTAGGGAAAACTGAGGTCAGGCACTTGGTCTCTGTTTTATTCCAGTAAATCTCACAGGATCTGGATACCTTCTAAATATAGGGAAACAAATCCCAGGTAGCAGAAATAAATAGTATTGCAGATTTATTTAGAATAAGAGATATACATAGCTAAAGAGAGGCATTGGAATAAATCACACACTTGTCTCTATTGGAAAGATCATATTCTCATGGCTGTCAGAGCAGCAACAGTATTCTATGAAATTTTAAAGTGAGCAGTTTGACAAACTGAGATAATGATATTGCGCATTTATAAATGAAACATGGGATGAATAAAATATGGGAATCACATTAAGCTGCAGTTTCTGGGAGAAGAAGTGCATGTTTGAAAAGAGGCAGCCTTATTGTGCCAAGTCCTTTTTGTCTCTCTCTCTCTCTCTTTTTGTTCTTACAGTAAAACTTCTGTCATAAAACTTCCTACAGACTTCAGTCTAACAGATCCAAAAGATAAATGGTGGGTTGTGTTGAGCAAGCATTACTTTAGAAAGGCTTCCTTCATGTTTTGACAGTTTCTCTCTGTTGCATTTGGTTGATTTCATTTAAACATATTTTCATTTAATTCATTTAATTACACTGGTGTTTCATTTAAATAATTAAAAACATAAATTCATTTAAAATAATTGTAATTATTGTAACAAAATCTGATTGTAGAACCATAGATCCAATTCTGTATGAAAAAAATATTCACTGTTTTTATTTCCAACCCCACCCCCAACAGTGAGGAAGCCCAGGTGGGAATACAGTGGCAAGAATTTTCACAATTTTGGTTTGGTATTCACATGTCCTGAAGTATTGTGTGAAATTATTCTGTGTAAAATACACACACACACACACACACATTCCTAGAACCTTCCAGGGATTTCGATCTGGATTCAGAAAATTCTGGATTCGTCTATGTGTGTGTGTGTGTGTGTGAGAGAGAGAGAGAGAGAGAGAGATGAGACGAATCCAGAATTTTCCGAATCCAGATCCAAATCCCTGGAAAGTTCTGGGAATCTACGAATCTCGACTCTTTCAAATCCTTTTTTTAAAAACGGGTTTAAAAAGCAAGAGAAAGAAAGCACCTCTGCGAAAAAGTATTTTTGAATCAGAATTTGACACCTTTGTTTAATGAAAAACAAATAATAGTTTTCATTTTCAGGAAAACATACCCATATACTTCTTATTGAGAAGATACAAATGCAATTGACATGTTCAGCTACTACATCAAGGCCTTCCAAATGGTGTACTGTGACACATTCATGTATCACTTGAAGTGTTGCCTACAATCTTGGAAATGTATGTTATTATTTATAAATCATATATTTTTAAAAATATATGAAAGTTTTTCATGAAATATGTTGTGTCCCCATACATTTTGTTATTACAATTTATGTCTGTATCTTTTACAAGGGGTTAGTTTAACCTCTGGTTTGCTAGTAAAACTGAATTACTGTGTCATGAAATGATGCATGTCTAAAAAGTATGTCACCAACTTGAAAAGTCTGGAAAGCTCAATACTACATAAAGTACATAACTCCTAAGTCTTGATTCTTTCCACAAAATTAAGAACAATGAAAAACATGTTACTGTTAAACTTGTAAGAGTTCCTGCCTGAACTGTTTCAGGGCAATGTAAACAAACAAACAAAAAAACATAGCTGAAACCTTTAATGCAGATTTTTGTTCAAAAACACCAGCATTCTAACTCACTCTGGGTCTAGCCTACTGCGTTTTTTATCAGCTATGACCCCTGATGTGCTGGAGAGTCTTTCTGACATTACTGTCAATGGTGGTGGGATTAGGAACTTTTTGGACAGTTTCCTTAAATTGGGATATTTTTGGTTGTCCTTCCAGTACTTGAAGATGTCCGCAGATGGCGGAAGCAGTAGTTCTGACAAGTAGGCATTGATTTCATCTTCAGGAGGCAAAGTGCAACTGTCCTCACTGCTGCCAGATGGGATCATCAGTTGAACATAGTGACTCCACATGCTATGAACTCCTTCTGGTTCACTTGGCAATGCTGGAGTGGTGTCTCTTTGCCTTTTTTGTGATGACTGCTGCTCAGTGACATCTGCCTGCAAATGAAGATCAGAAATTTTCATGGCCAGTGTTGATTTCACTTGATCAAGGTGTTCTTTGTTCAAAAGACACTGGCTTTGAAGTGGGGATCCAGGAGAGTTCCAAGAATGTACAGTTTTTCCATCTCCACAGACTGATAGCGCCTCTTCAGAGATGTCAGCAAGTCATTTCAGAAACCCTGGATGGAACCTAATATTGATTTGATGTTTTGGAGAGTAAAATTGGTGCTATTCACTAAAAGGAATTATTTCTGAGATGGTCACTTCACTGGAACTGGCCACAAATGTCACTCTATCAAACACATCTAGGAGTCATAATCACTTCTTCTATAATGGTCCATTGTCAAGAGGTTAGATCCACCTGGAAATTCAACTCTAAAGCAGATAGTGAAACAGCTTGCCTTTGTTCCATGAGATGACTGAGCATGTGATGCTGAGAATTCTGTCTAGTCAGCTCACCTTGTATCAACCGGTGGCGCCAGTTTTAAAAAGTAAAAAACAAATTTGGTTAGTGGATTTGAAAGATTCAGTTCACCATTTTTGGCACAGGAATTTGGATCCGCAAATCTCGAATTCCCAAGATTCCCCAAGATTTGTTGATTTGAGGATCTGAGGATTTGGTTGGTCCATCTCTAATTCATATATATGTATGTATGTATGTATGTATATGTTTTTTGCAAGGGAATTCTGGGAGTTTGTGGGGGGGGGGTAAACAGACAGCCACTGCTTTTTGGTACAACACTGCTGTTTCCTACATAAAAAACAGCAAAGTTGCACAACAAAAAATGTGGTTGCCCACCTTACCAGGTAGAAGTTTTGTGATTCAGGGCAGCAGCAGAAGCATGTGGTCGTCAGCTTGGTCCTTTTCATCGGGGGAAGCAACTTCCAGCTTCCCAGCAGGCTGTGCAGCCATGCGGCCTCACATTGGCTTCTCTGCTGCAGCCAATGAGTTTAAACCAGTGGAGTTTAAACTAGTGGAGCTCACTGGCTGCCCCTTTCCTGGGCCAGACTGGGATGCAGTTTTCCCTCTGGTCTGGAAAAGGAGGTATTTAAGGAACTCTTCACCAGGCATGAGCTCACTTCATCTTCAAGTGTCATCCCATCCTCCTTCCTTTTTATTGATGCATTGTATTATTGCTTAATTGTCCCAACTTATGAGCAGTTGGCATGCACCCTGGATCTGAGATGTGATTTTGGGTGCCTTAAGGCTGGATATATATATTACCGTCCTTCTTCTTCTTCTTCTTCTTCTTCTTCTTCTTCTTCTTCTTCTTCTTCTTGATATATATTACTGTCATCCCCTTGTGGAAGTTCAGGGTGCAGGGTTAGCAACAGGAGGTGCTTGTGTTCCCTGCATTCTCAGCTGACCACATGTATCCCACACAGGTTATTGCACTGGGCTCTGGGGCCTGAGGTACAGCAGCAAGTACCTGTGATAGCATCCATCAGCCATGTTAGCTTGTTAAATTAAATGATGAGTGTTTGCTGTCCTTTCACAACATCCAAAATCATCATCTTGTGGCAGCTTCCTCACTCAAATGTCCTCTGTCCTCATATAAAATAGCGTATGAAATGGGCCTCTGTGTGTCAGTCTGAATGTATAGAACGTGCCACCAAACTCTGCTTAGTTAATTTTCCTTTAGAAAGAACTAATCAACTTTGCTAGCTGATATGTATTGTCTACTATATAGAGAAAACAAGTTGGTTCCCCCACCTACTCCAAAATAAAATAGTTCTCTGTTTTAGTATCCTTGTTCATTTTTGCAGTGTGAGAAGACACAGAAGGCCGTGTAGGAGAACACTTGAGTATTAATGGATGATCAGAAATACACTGATTTTCATTCACATGTGTTAACCTCTTGGTTTATTGAACCCCTTCACAGGTCCAGTACTGTGTAGTCAGCATATTTTGGTGTTTGACATTATCAGATGCATTCTGTTTTAAAGGACATAACATTCAGTGTCTCTGAGCCTCTAGTTTTTCTACTTGCAAGCCTTCCTACCTCTGCTTGTATCTTTTTGCTAGAAACCATAAGATGGGCTTAGGGACATCCAGCATCTCTGCTGCTACGGTGCAGTGAATCCACTATGGTTTTTATGGGAACTCCTTTATGGGAGCTATCCAAAGTGTTCAGTGCTATGCCTTAAAAATCAGTTCAGCACATTTGATAGTCCCAATAAAACCCTGAGTTGTTTCCATAAACCCTGGTAGGGATTCAGTGCCTTTAGTCAACAGAAACAGCAGATATCCCTGGCTGTACTCATGTAAACCTATCATCTAACATCTTTTGGCTTTTGATATTGGTATCCAACCTCTGAATTTCGAAACCGATCAACCAGTCTTGCTTAACATTATGAGAAAGGAATCATCTCACATTTTGATGTTTTTTAAAAAAAAAACCAATTGTATCTTTTTAAAAAAAGTATAAAAGCTAAGAAATCATAGCTGATAGTTCTAGTATTTACTGTTTACCATCTTTTTTACTGGAAGAAAAAGAAGATGACAAAGAAAGAAAGTCCATGAGATACCAAACTGAAAATACAGTGATGAGAAGCCACATAAACTTCTACAAAAGACATCCAAATATCCAAATAAGTGTTAATGCAGTGTTGATATCTATATGCTGTATGTTTAAATGGTGATAAGATTATGAAGTCCTTTATCTTTTGAATAGCAGAAGATAGTCATTTGTCTTTCCTGTGCTGCAATATATATATTTTAGCCACCAAAAAGGTACAGAGAATTCACTTTCATTGACCCAAGTTAATTTCCAAGATGTGGACAAATAGGTTAAGTGCACATGTACATCTATGAAATCCAGAAGTTGCTCCACAACAAAATTACTATGACTAATGATTTCCCCCCGAAAGAAACTACCAGTTACAGTACTGATTTTTTGCTCTGGGACTGAAAATAATATAGCAGAAGGAGGAAAAGAGAAAACACATTCTTGTTTTCATTGAGCATGAATAACATCACAGATGTCTTATAAACCATGCTGCAGGATGCTCTTAACTGTAGTCACAAAACTAGATATACTGTACATCGTTTACAATGGTGACGGCTTCTATTGGCCACAAATGAGCACCAGATCAAATTGCAATAAGTATGGGCCAGTGGTAGGTTTGACTCACTTCTGAAAGACAGAGATCAGAGTTGGGGGTGGGAACTGCAGTTCCCAGAATCCCTCATGGACATGCTTGCTGGGAGTTCTGGTCCAAAAAGTAACTTTTCTTAAACTCTGGTAAAGAGCCTTGATTCCACATGCATTGTTGCCCCTTGGCATTTAAGTAACATGGAGCATTACTTATGCTCTGTAGAAAGGTAGGGATTTGCTAAGTCATGCTGTACATATTTGATGCTGTAAACATTCCAATATAGCTATGGATTTGCTGCATTACCCCCTGTTCCCATCTAGCACTTTACAGATGAAAGGAGGAATACATTATCAAAACAACAGTAATTACTGCTACTATTCTTTATCTACGTCCTTATTTTAAAGAAAAGAGATAACATCACAGGCAAGAGAAGTCTGGGGTTAAAATATGTAAAGCAGCTCAGGTTTAGGATCATGACCCACTTTTTCCCATTCCCATTTCCTGGTGAGGGTTTAAGAGCTAGCTACAAGCTGCCAGTATCATGTGACAGAAACCCTGGCACTTCTTCTATTAGAAAGCAGAGGCTGCTTGCTTCTCCCAGTTTTAGATGATTAAATTCATGTGAAAACTTGAGTGACTGAGTCAGAAAATATGTGAGTGTGGCTGCATATCCCAGCCCTTGGGTAAACAGCAGGATAAATATAGCTGATAGCTTGTGTGCACTAGCATGAAAAACTGAAGATCTTCCTGACTGAAGGCAAACTTCTGTCATGCTGTTCTCACCTCTGCTGTGGAGATGGGCTGCACTACACAGTTACTGAAGTTTGATACCATTTTAACTCTCATGGCTTCGTTCTGTGAAGTTCTAGAATTAATACTTTGGGAGAATAATTAGAATTCTCTGCTAGAGAACTCTAATGCTTATCCACAGGGAATTCCAAGTACCTCATGAAACTGCAGATCCCTGGATTCCAGGGGATGGAGCCATGACATTTATTGTGATATGAAACTGATTAAAGAGTGCAGCTACATTCTCTCTTGTGTGTGAAAGAGAGAGAAATCTGTGTGAAATAGTTCTCTAAGCCTTCCTTAATATACGCTAATATTGGTATGGATTATATCCTGTAAACCAGTCATGAGAGTGCCTCATCCTGTCCCTATGGTGGGAAAGCCACCACTGTGGAGGAAACCCACCAGTGCCTGGTACTGTAAATAGCAGGAGCAGAATATTAGGGAGTTTGCAGTGGAACCCTGTAGATCAGACATTAGCTCCGTATACCACCTGCTGGCTGAAGAAGAGCAAGTGATTCCACTTATGTATCTTTGCTTGCCAATCCTGTTCAGGGCAGACATCTCCACTGGTCTTATTAGGGGCTCACATCGTTGAAATTGGATCCAGATTAGCAATGCTTTTAATCAATAAGTGCAAACAGAGGGACTGGAGTATATAGTAGACCTGGGAGCTCATCAGACCTCCTGATCTGGAGCACATATTAGTGCTTTTTTCATTGCTAGCCTTCAAGAAGATTCCCCCCGCCGCTGCCGCCGCCGCCGCCTCCAACAGCACCTGCACTGCTCCTCCCAGGGTTTCTACAGCAAGGAGCCACACAATCCATGATGGTGGCATTACACTTCCTGACTTTTTCCAAGTGGTACAGTGAGCCCCAGTATGAACACCATCATCTCTCCCTCAGGTCCTTCTTCTCACTCCTTCCTCATTCTGATACACTAATGTTGCACAAGTACAATAAACATACACAGACCGTTTCACTGATCAGAGAGCCCTGGCACTATCTGGGGATGGGTAGAGATGAGTGCTTAGGCTTTAATGCCACTTGACATACAAATATCAAGCTTTTCTCCCTTCTGATGCCATTCTTCCTCAGTTTCATCTCCTTGCTTGGACAGCTGGGAAGGCACTGAATTCCCTGAGAGTTCACCTGGTGTTCTTAGATCTGGGGATGCTATCATACAAAAGCAATGCAAGCAGACAATTTCCTGGCGCAGGACAAAGCAGCATTTCATACAAGCTTCATCCAATCTATAGTGGATCAGGTGAGAGGTTAAGAAATATGTAATCTGCCCATAACTGGAATAAAGGGGTTGTTAACAGCACAGTGCTGCAAGCACCTATATTTCACTTTTGACTTTTATTACTTTTTAAAAACAAGTAACATTTTAAAAGTATGACCTGTTATGAGAAACTGTCTTGCCTTTATCCTTTATTGTCCTTGCCTCTGCATCATAGGAGGAAAGGGCCTGTGTTAAAAGAGTGGAAGAAAGCAGTATGAGTTTCTGTATAATATGAATTTAAGGGGAGTTTCAGATCTGTTCAGAAAATATGGTGAGTCATTTTACCACATTTTCAGTTTTCAGATAGTGCCAGATTTCCCTCTTTGCTTTTTTTTTTTTAATTTCAACAGAAGGGGCATAAAAAGAGGAAGAAGAAAACCAAACCACATTGCTTTAAATACTTATCTGTTTTCTTCATGTCTTCTACATTCGTGCCTTAAAATGTTAAAATTCTTGTTCAGGAGAGCCTATGGGTATGAGGATGAAAAGTTACTTTTCCACCAATTTTCAGCAAGCATGGCTACTGGGTGTTAAAACTGGCCATGTTGGCTGGGAAATTATAGGAGCAGGAGTTCCAAACAGTAGTTTTCCCAAGCTCTGTATAAGAAGATTTGTTTATAAATTGGCCATTCATAAATTTAAACTAGAAATCAGAGTACATGTAGCACTGTGAAAGAATTTACCCTGCAATAGTTCTAGAAGCAAGTAACCAAACATTAGAACTTGATAAATGCACACGTGATTACAGTGTTCTGTTGTCATTTCTTTCTCTTAGGGCAACCTTGTTTGAGTACATATAAACTGCACATTTGTTTTGTAAATGATAGCTGAGTGGAAGATTGAGCAGCCTTTGAGAATGTGGTAAAGGGGAAAGGTTTATAACTGTTTTTCTCTCTGTCACAATCATGACTAAACAAGCAAACAAACTGATCCCAAACCTTCTCTGAAGTTGAAGAGAACAGAGTTGTGGAGTGCTCAGTTCTGTGAAGAAATGGAGGAAAAATTTTTATGTTGCCTTTTGGGAGATGATGAAAGTTATAAGAATTTTTGGGAGTGCAAAACTCAAGTATTTTAGCAGCATTTAAAAGCCTGACATGCTATAGTGTTTGGAGTGTTGTGGTCTTGAACAATCCCTGTTTGAATCCCTGCTGAGCTGTGTGGTTCACTAGGTGACCTTGGGCCATTGACTCTTCCTCTCATGCTGAGGTATCTCACAGGGTTGTTGGGAAGATAAATTTGGAAGGAGAAAATCCATGTATGCCACTTCAAGCTCAGTGAAATAAGGCTGAGACATAAATGTAACTATTAAATAACAACAACAGCAACATGTTCCATGTCAAGTGGGGATTTGAACTCTGGTCTCCCAATGTCCATAGTCCAGTGCTCAAATCATTACACCGCGGTGGCTCATAACATTAACTTTAGCTTAACTAAGCACAACAGGCACATTTCTGAAGCAAAAGAATCTGATTGGGAAAATAGAGACATTCAGCACAAAATATAATAAAAATAGTGCTTAACAATAAGTATACTAATGTGTTGATATTTTTATTTCTATTTTTTATTAGTAATACTAAACACTTAAAAGAAAAATCATTCTGAAAGAAAAGTCATGCTGAGTGTTCTCATAACTATTCTGTGGTTAATGATGTGGATACTGAAAGAATGTTTCATCAATCTTTATAATCTCAGCTAATCTTCATATAAGATCCACATTGCTTGGGTGGATCATATCCCATGTTTGTTGAACATATTAATAATTATTTTTAAATGGTCTAATACTGGATTAGTGGCTGGATTGTGCCATATGCCTGCTCCACATGCATATAATTATTTTTAAAATATTCTCATTTTACATTCAGTATAAAAAGTCTTACTATCTGCTGCTACACCTTCAAAGAGACAGAAATCAACAGAAAAGAAGAGTAACTTATTTCTCAAGCACACTGAATTGTTTTTTTAAAACTCTAATATCATACAGTGTAGGCAGATTGTTATATCTGAAAGCATTGATTATAGGGTTTTTGATCTGTTTTATTATTAGTATCTTTTGTATTGTCTCTCTCTGCCTACAAATAACTCCTACTGTATACTTTTAAAATTGTATATTTTTATATATATGGTCAATAGACTTTTGAACTCTATAGAATTATTATTATTAGAAGCATTTTTTTATTTCAAAGAGCAAATTTGTGTACATTTGTACATGTGTACATTTAGAAAAGTAGGCATGTTATTGCTTTGTGAATGCAAACCACTTTCCCAATTTTGAAATGCCATTTGTTTTCATTTAAACTTTATCTGAAATAATGGGATACAGCAAACTCTTTAAAATTAAACAGGCAAATATCATCAAAATAGGGCATCAGTGCTCATTTACTTATGCATGTCAGAAGAAAAATGGTGCGTTACTTTTTTAGTATTATCTAAATAAACAATCAGTGCTTCAGAGAACCACTTTGTTTTTAACTGATGTTCGTTTTTATACATACATACATACATATATATATTCCTTAATGTTATTACATGCTCTTTATGTTATGACATGCTCTTATGTTATTACAGACTCTGATGTGTTGTATGTTTTATGTATCTCCTGTCTGAACATGATGACAGTTAAATTGTAAAAGTGAGCGTGAATAACACCATCTTTTGCCATCTTGTTGCCACTTGTGCCAAAATTCTTGTTATATTGCAAAGAAAATGTGATCTTTCCAGAGAACTGTAAGGCATAAGTGTATATGTGCATTTTTCAGCTTAAATCATAATTAAGATCAATTTAAAAAAAACACAATCTAAATGATCATTTTGGGTGTAGCTTCAAAGAAAGTCTGTACTTTGGGGTTGAAAAATATACTTCCATTCTACACATTAAAGAACAATAAATCATTTGCAGAATTACCAGGGGATCTCAAAAAGTCACACCAATTTTCATAATGTACTGAAAGCTTTAGGCAGCTTGTAAGCTTATGCTAAGGTATCTAGCCAATAAGTTTCTTTTAATATCAAAGGAATGAGGCAAAAACAGCCCCCAAAGATAGAAACACCACTTGGATGCTTGGTACAGAATTTGGAAAAATAATGTTATGGACTATGACTCCACCAAATATACAATCAAATTTGGCAAGTGGCGCCGCGCTGGCTGGGGGCTTCTAGGAACTGTAGTTCAAAAAATGAATGTTTACAGGTTCTGGCACTTTGGGCTAACTATTCTAGCTGAGGGAGCAGAGAGGTTCTACATTTTTCTTTCAGAAAATAAAGTTATGATGTAGTCTCATTCTCCTTCACTAGGAGAATGAGACTGCTTTATATACTTGGTATAAGTTGACCACATGTATAAGTAAAGGACAAGTTTGGGGGCCAAAATTATTGATTTTGATATGATCCATTTTGCGGAGATGGGAAAATGCCAGCACCACCCAGACAGACAGCTGTCCCTGGCTGCCACCACCACCAGTGGGGACAAAATGGGGACAGTTGGAGGTATGCCTATGTTTGTCCAAAACACCTTTAGTTGTGACAGAATCACAATTGACTCTGCAAAAGTGGAATGTAAGCTGTTTGACTCAGCACTAACTTTAAGAGTTTTGAAAATATTCTGTCTGGACTACAACTCCTAGAATCCTCCCACCACCATAGCTGATAGACATTTTGGTTAGAGGAATCTGTGAGTTTTAGTCCAAAAATTAACTTTTCACAGCCTCT
Source organism: Ctenosaura bakeri (assembly GCA_948474755.1). NCBI lineage: Eukaryota > Metazoa > Chordata > Lepidosauria > Squamata > Iguanidae > Ctenosaura > Ctenosaura bakeri. The sequence goes on along the minus strand of CAOLHI010003720.1, from coordinate 51,483 downwards.
CAATTTCCAAAATGGTTTACCATGTATGATGAGAACCTATCTAAAGCTCTTGAGCTCAGAGTGTGTTTATCTCAACATTCTTTGGAAGCAGGTCTTCTCTAAGAAATTTAGGCATACTGAGATTTAAAAAACAATAGAACAACAAAAGGAGATCTGTTTTAAAATCACAAAGAAAGTCGGGCCTAAATTGAGCCTACATATAACATTTTAAAAAAAATCTATACATGGAAAACATCAAGTCTAGTTGAATTTCAGGAATTTTAGCACTGATATTACAAACCTATATACCCTTATGTGGAAATGAATGAATGAGGGGAGAGAGAGAGAGAGAAAGTAGTGTATTTGTTTATCTCCTCTGACTCCACCCTGAATATTGTGGGACTTCTTTTCTGAATAAACAGGTGTAGGATTTATTTTATTTTTATTTTTAAGTGTTTTATTTTTTATTTTTAAGTGTTTTCACAATACTTTTATTTACCTGGTTTAAACTTCTGTAGTGCAATAGAGGCCCTTTCCACACGGGGATTAAAAAACGGTGTAGAGCGACCTCTGACGGAGGTCGTCTACACCGTAAAGTGGATTGGGGTGGACTACTTTTGCGTAGTTCCACACCCCAATCCATGCTGGGGCAACCGGAAGTGGCGCCGCCGCGTGCTTTTTAAAAATCACTTTTCATGAGGTTTTTAAAAAGCACGATCGTGCAGCCCCGTGCAGCCCCGTCGCAGCACCTGGTATGGATTTGCAGATGCACATGAAGGCGTGCCTACAGATCTGCCAGGGGTGGGCTTTCTGGCTGGCAAGCTTCTCCGGTTGGTGGAGAGCCTCTGCCAGTCGTAAGCCGCCATTTTGGGCGCTGCAGGACGCTGCGGGATGCCGAGGAGTGTGGAGCAGTGAAAACTCACTGTTCCATGTGGCGACGGACTCAGGTAAGCTCCGTTTCAGGATGTCTCAGGATGTTTTTTCCTTCACGTGTGGAAAGGGCCATAATGTTGCTACATGTTTTGCATCCCATTACCATGAATAAGACTACCACTGTGGGTTTGCCTTAAGGCAATATCTCAAATTGTCAGAAAGATACAACACTTTTCTGGAATGTTCTGAGTCGGAAAGGAGTGGTAAGATATATCTACTCTCCTAAGGGAGAGTATTGATGAGAAGTAACAAAAAGCTGACAAGAGAGTCAAAAGGAGGTTGGGAGAGCTTTAGGCCAGTGGTTATTAACCTGGAAGTTCACGGAACTCTCACAGCGGATCTGTGAAGCCCTGTTGCTGGACACCAACAGCAGCCGCAGCAGAAGGGAAGCAGCATTGTGTGTGGGGTGTGTGTGTGTGTAGGTGCCGAAACTGCTCCCTTGTGTGTAATCAAGGGAAGCAGTTTGGGTGCATGCATATGCCTACTGCTGTCTCTCTTTTGTCAGGGATGCAGCAGCAGGAAGTGGGGGTGCCAAGGGAGATAGAGGCAAGCATGTGCACATGCCCAAGCTGCTCTCTCATTTGCATGTGAGGGAGCAATTTCAGTACCTGCACCCCCTTCCCAGCTGCAATATCCCTGACAAAAGGGACACGGCTGTAGATGTGTGCCAGGAACACGGGTCTGAATCCCTACTCGGCCATGGAAACTCACTTGGTGATCTCAAGCAAGTCACATTCTCTCAGCCTCAACAAAAGGCAAAAGCAACAAATCTTACCAAGAAAACCCCATGATAGGTTGGCCTTAGGGTCACCACAAGTCAGTTTTCAAAGGGGAGAGACATGATTGCTAGAAAGGGCCTCCACCTGTCAGCAACACTTTGTTGTCGTGTGTCTTTAAATCACTTCTGACTTATAGGAACTGTAAGGTGGATCTATCACAGGGCCCTTTTTTTTTTTTTGCAAGATTTGTTCAGAGGGGGTTTGCCTTTGCTGGCTTCCTCTGAAGCTGAGAGAATGTGACTTGCCCAAGGTCACTCGGTGCCTGAGTGGAAATTTGAATCCTGGTTTCCAGAAGCCTCTAATAGATAAATAAATATTTGAATATTTAGATCTAAGTTTAAATATTTAAACCTTTAATTACGTCTTGGGGGACCCCATCAACAAAGGTTTGAACCATTGCTTGAGATTATGGGAAGGATCACCTGATATCTTCCCCTCTGAGAAATCTAGTAAAAGAGAGCACATTTGCTGTGGTACTGTTTAACTGGTCTGCTGCCACCAAGCTCAAGCCATATAGTTTAAGTAAATACAAATGTTACAGTATTCCACAGTCTCCACTGAGCATTTATTCTGCTAGAAATCAGAGTTGGGTAAGAACTGCATTTCTAGAACTTCTCACTGATTGGAGAAGTAGGGCATGAGTAGTAATAAACTGTAATCAGTAAGGTTCTTTTTCTCTTGCCAGAAGTGGAGACCACTTATGAACAGGTACAGGTCCAATTACATTAAATGCTACTTTCTCCTTTTGGTGCATTTCATATCCCGTTTGACATTTACAGCAAAGTTTCAGATCATAAAGCTGTGCACTGTAAAAACTGAGATGTAGAGAGAAATAGATGTTTATCACCTGCTTTCTTTCAAAGGAGCAGCTCCCGTTATAGAAAAGAGCCCATATTTAGTGCAGTGCATTTAAATTCTGTTTTATACACAACAAAGCTAAGATAGTGCTGTAGTATCACTGTAACACCAGGTAGAGTTCTTTTGAGTTTTATGATGACAATAGTGTACAATTGTGAACTTTAACAATTAGTGAAATACAATTATAATTGAAGAGGTATGAGTTCCAAAGAGCTATTCTTCTGGTCAAAGCTGATCAAAACAGTCTGGCCAAAATAGGTTAATTGGGCTAATTTTGTTTTGTTGTTAGGACAGCGGTAGCTGGAGCTTCCATGCCATTGAGCAATGATTTCCCCTATTATTCCCCTATTATTTTTAAATTATTATTATCATTACAATGTGTTATATGTATTTTTCACATGGAGATAAATAATTACATGTTACTTTATTTCAGCTCCTTACAAAACATAAAGTACAGATGTCTACAGTTGAAAGTTATGTAAGGATAGACTGATAAAAGGTGGTTTCAATCACAAAAAATTTTTAGGACAAAAGGTAAACAGAGAGTTTTGGAAAAATATGGGTGAACATAGTCCAAGGGTGAAGGCAGGAGGAAGTTGATACCTTTCCTTTTCTTTCTTTTTTCTAATTCTTTTTCTTCTCTTTTCTTACATCTTTTTTCTTTCTTTTTTTTTTTGATTTTTATATTAATGCAATTTATTTTATTTACTATACATGTAACAGTATAAATGGACAATGTATATGTTATTTAGAATATTTTTGTAGCAAAGTTTATTTATTTAATTTTTTTTTTTAAAAAAAAAAAGAGTGGTCCAACATGCTATATTTATTTGGGGGAATAGAATTTAACAGCTTTAGACCCTTCAAAGTTTTGACTGAAACTGAAAGTGGATTTACTACCCACTGATGTGGAAGCTGCTAACTGCCACCATTTTAGGATTCAGTTACTCATCTTGCCAGTAGTCTTTCATCTTTTTGGTACCTCAACATTGTTGAAAAATTGAAAATTTGTTTTAAATAACCATTTTTTTTTCGTGGTAACCAGCCTGTGTGGTAAATTTACTCCATCTGGACAGAGGAGACTTTATAGCTGTCCAATCCACCAGTGCGGTCCCAAAGTTTAGGCCTTATAGTCCATGTAATAAGTGGATACACTGGGGAGAAAACTTAATGCTGCCTGTGCACCTAGGCAAAAAAATGACATAGCTTACTGCTTTCCTGTCTTGCATGTAGTAAATCAACTATGTCAGTGGTTCTTCACCATTGGCCCACAGACCTACAGGGGCTACAGTGTTTTCAAAGGGGATCTGCAAAGACTTGAAGAAATGTTATGAGCCTTTTCAGTTAAAATAGAAAGGAAAGAAGGAAGACAGACAGACAGACAGACGGTCATACATTGATCTGAAAAAGCAGACGTCTTTTGCCAGTGATAGACAACATTTGTACAAAGTTTCCTTACAATATCTCAAACTATTCAAAAGTTATGAAAATAACTGCTCGATAGCAAAAAATGTACTAACCGCATGCAGTGAGAACATATAAGTGAATGACCCTCAGTGGCTGAAAGAAAGCATATGACATTTCATGCTACCACACATACAGCCAGAGAATGCCTTTGTAGCTGAGGAGTCTTGATGAGCAACTTTGAATAAATGCTTGATGCACTTATGGTTTTAAATCTTAAGTTAAATCTTGGTGGTTTGTGGCAACGAAAGATATTTAAGGACAAGATTAAGAACCACTGAACTATGTGATTCTCATTTATGCAAAAATTGCCAGATCTGGGACTTTCCTTTCCTCTCTGATTCTCTATCTTACATGTTTTATTTGGTTTAGTGCTTTTGTATTCATAGATATCTGACAAAGGAATGGTTTTAAAAATGTACATTTCTGATCCTGTAGTTTTAGTGTCATTTGAGTGAGGCCACTTTAAAAAAAAAATCCTACATTGTATGCAACTTGGTTCTCAGATGAAAACCTAACCAAACATGTAAACATGAGGAGTTCTTACTGTTTATGTTAGAAATCACTGAACTCAAACTGGTAAAAACTGCATCTTTGAAAAAAGAAAGTGAGCACCACAAGATACTACTTCAGCTTGCTCACAGTGGACACCATTTTAAGTAGACCAAATGCATCTTAGATCTTCTTCCACCTCCATAGAGTATCAATGACACAAATTTACAGTACTTTGTGTTCATTCATCTGTAAAGTAGACTTCAGGGATTTTAGCCTCATTGTGTACAGTGTTTTAAGTGCTAAGACCTTTATAGTATAGAGGTTCAGAAGCAGAAATGGACTAAAATTGGTTTCAGAATTGTTACAGCTTAAATAATACTTGTCTTCTCTGTTTAAACTGTAGATATGTGCCTGTCAACAGCCAGTGTGGTATAATGGTTTGAGCACTGGACTATGACCATTTCCGCACTAGCCTGTTATAGCGCTATGATTCCACTTTCAACATCCTAAGGAATCCTGGGGTTTGCAGTTTCAGGAGAGGCTGGCTGAGTCATAGCGCTATAACAAGCTAGTGTAGAAATGGGCTATGACTCTGGAGATCAGGGTTCAAATTTCTGCTTGACCATGGAAACCCACTAGTGACCTTGGAGAAATCATACCCTCTCAGAGGAAAGCAAAAGTAAACCCTCTCTGAGCAAGAAAATCTTGCAAAGAAAACTTTGTGATAGGTTCTCCTTAGGGTTGCAATAAGTCAGAAAGATCTCAACAACAACAACAACAACAACAACAGGAAAAGTATATACTCCAAGAATAAACTAATCCTGCTTTAGTTTGGTAACTAAACCAAACCTGAACCTTTGAAACATCATTAAAAGTCCTTATAGAAATATGACATTTTATTTGATGAAATGTCACTTACTGGTCAGGGATAAATTTTCTGCTTTACCAGAGAGCCAGTCAATGCATGTTGATAGAAGCTGTCTCTGTTAATAAAATTCATGCATATATCTCTTATTTGCTTTAGGGAAGATGTACTTTAAAAAAAAGCATTACTTAAAGGTTATAATAAACGTATCTCCTAATAAAGTTTTCTAAAAATAGTTATCTTACTGGTAGGCTTTTCATTAGTCTTTTTCCAAAGCTAATGAATAAATCACGATGACCTGAAAATGACGACAGAAAGTCACTTATCATTTTAGCTGCTTTTAGCAACTGGTGCAAAGAACAGTGATGAAAATTAACGTGAGAGATAAACTGTTCTTCACTGAAATTTAAATGAGTGCAAATGTGTCTTTTGAACAGATATGATAGAAACAAGGGAAATTTAACATTTTTTAAAAAAATCTTTTGCTTTGAGAGTTAAGAGACTGAAGAAAATTATTTCCTGGTAACACTAAGATTTTAAACTCAAGGACCATTCAAGGACCGCTTTTATATAGAATGGTAAAATAGAGGTAGGAGAGACTATGCAGAGCATTACCATTAGTCCTTAGTCTGCTCTTAATCTGCAGTTGTGTCAAGTATAAAACTAATCTGGTTGAGCCAGCATGATAGTGAAAGGTGCTAGAAGAGGGCACCCTCCCACTGTTTATCCCATTCTGCCGGCTTCTGATGTAAGCAGGGAGCAGGAATGGGTCATCTCACAGGAGGATTCCTCTTACCAAACAGCAAGACTCAATTGCTTCCTGGGGCAATACAGGATCAGGGGACGGTAGGGGCATTTTTGTTTGTCCCAGGCACTCCATCTCCCACATATAGATTTGAGCCTAAAAGACCAAAGCAAAATCTGGGTGCCTGGAGTTGTAAGAAAGCACACTTTGTGACACTGCACCCTCACTCCAGATTATTAGTTACATGTATTACGACTTCAGCCTTAGTGTCCTGTTTCTTGTCCCTTGGCATGCGAGCCCACTTAGGATTGCCTTAATTCTGATCTTAAATTAGCTGTTTTTTCTAAGTAACTGAGTAGAATCTCTGTTACAAGACAAATATAATCTGCAAATACATCATGGCTAGCATCAAGGATGTTCAATATTTATGAGATTGTGAATTGGACATACCTTAACTTTTGGGATTCACATTTATGGTTGTCAATGAAAAACCCATCTCTTAATGCAGGCAGCGCTCCAACTGAATAGTTTCCAAGGTGCTGCCAGTTGGGGCACTGTGACATGACAACCACAGGTTGCAGGCCATGTTGAGACAAGCAGATGCAGCATGACCCTGAAGGGGTCTCTCTGGTTGCCTGTACCAGTGTGCTTCGTAACCAGAGGAGTGCTACAGTCAGCTCCCACCAACCCAAGTTGCACTGCTTCAGAAATCAATTGGTTGAGGCACTGCCAGGCTGAAGAGGTAGGTTTTTGAGTGGTAGCATTGGCAGAAGTAGATACAATGACATAACAGTGTAGCTATGTCTGTTAATGCAGGGTCTCAGCTTATATTTCTATAATTATATATTGTACTGTTCCTTATTATAACAGTTGCTCATATATATACAGAACCTTGAATTACACAGAGTACATGGAACAAAAGGCAGAATTCCTTGTAAGACCAAGCTCATAACACATACCAATAATTAGCAGCAGTGACACTGCATAGTCCTTTCAGAACTGTCCAATTCATATCTGTTTAGAAATAAGCAGCACTGCTTTCAATTGGGCTTACATTATAGGAATTCAGACTTCATGTATTACTGTTGTTGAGAAACTGGTCACATTGATTTCAGTGCCATTAAACTTACAACTTTGACATAAGTGATGTAATTCCAGCCTGCAAGTAGATAAGTAATAATTGATTAGCACATTTAATAAATTAACTGTTTTTTCCTATCAAGCAGGGGTGGTCAGGGGGATTGTTGGGAACTTGCACTTGCAATCCTAGCCAGTATAGCTAATGGTGGAAAAGCTGAAAGCTACATCCCATCTATTTCTGGAGCCCCACAGCCAAGAAGATTAATTCCCAAACTTGGGTCTCCAGATATTGTTGGACTTAAGCTCCCAGAATCCATGACCATAAGCTAAACTGACTAGTTGCTGAAAGGGACCCAAGTTTAGAAATCAATAATCTAGTAGATAGAAACCACTACTGCTATAGTTTCTAATGTATAAAATTACTAATGGTGCAGAATATTCTTCCGTGCATGAACCTGATATGTAATTCACTCATTTTACAAATCTTTTTTTCCCCACATTTCAACTAGAGTGATAGATTCTCAAAAGTATGAACAGTTCATTTCTACTTCATACTGAAAAAAACAAGATGAATACTCTTTTAATTTTTCAGATTATCAGAAGCCCCCGTTGCTTTTTCTGTTATTGAAATCTCTACTAATGGTAAACCTATTCTGTTTAGAACTCTACCTTCTTTAAGTATGGTCTATGAGCATACCTCTGAACAGGATGTCTTCTATAAGAATAATAGAAGATGTCCACGGGGGGAGCTCTAGGATAATTTCCCTCACAAATGTCACTGAGGGATTTCTCAGTGAGGAGGACAGGGTGAACTCCTACTTCTCTGGCTGGATTCCTCCATCTCAGTTTACTGTTATTTGCTATATTCATTGGACAGCTTTGTGCTTTAAAAGAAATGCAAACAGAGTACACTGAAACAAATAAAATAGTTAGAATATAAAATACTCAATAGAACTACCTTCATTTCAGCACATAGCTGCCAGAAATGTCCTGAGTTCCTTAGAGAAGGAGAATATGAAATGTCTGAGTTCCTTAGAGAAAGAGAAGAATTTTCATTATTATAAAAATGAATTAAACTAAAAATGGAAGCATTTCAATTTTCAAAGCTATAGGAAAAGCTTTCTTATACGGTGAGGTCATAACAGTCCAAAAATAATAAGAGGAACGAGGCAGACTTTCTTCCTTGTAATGAAAGCAAATTTCATTGCAATTCCTATGAAATGAACACCAAGTTCATTTTGTTAAAAAAAGAAATGGACCTTCAAATTGCAATTTACATTATCATTGTTCTCAAAACACTGTAACAGACAACAGACAGGCACTGTAAATATTGTAACAGACAATATTTCCACTTAATCCCAGCCTCAGAATTGTGCTATTATGTGACCATCAAGTACGGTAAACTTCTATTGATTGTGAACATCCCAAATGTCTCTATTAGAAGCTCTATGTAATGCTTAGTATGATAATGTATAAAACCTTAACTACAGCACAACTGGTTAAATTGTTAGAAAGCATGGGTGCAACTATTAGAACCTATTGGCACCTAAGTAGGGAAGGATGAGAATTTTGTTCTGTTTTGCTTAGCAGAATTTTCCAAAATCTTCAGATTTCTTCAGAAATGCAATGGAAACAATTCAAAATTTTAAGAATTTAAGAAAAAATGAGAAGGACAGACTTGTTCAACCAGCCAGGGGGCTCTGAACACTTTGCTCCTAAATGTCTGGATTTTGAACCCCACATATTCAACCAGGTTAAGAATTTTGTTTCATTGGTTTTCAAAGTTAACCAAAATTACAATTTTCATCATAAACACGGCAAAAATAGCTCTTAAAAAAAACCTGATTCATCCCATCTGTTTAGAAGTAAGTCTTATGAAGTTCAATGATACTTATTCCTCATAAACAAGGAAGTGTGTATGGCAGATTCTGGCCTCAGAGTGATCAGTCAAACTTTCTGGTGAGTTGCTGTTTCCCTGTTTTAGATCCCTTCCTAAACATTAATCTGCTTTGGAAAAGTTTCACAATAGTTGATTCCTGTTAAAGTATGAAAATCTGGACAGCTGTTATTCTTGTTTTGGAGAAGGCAAACTAAATTTTATATTTATCAAACAACAAGAGGTTCTTGTTGCTGTGAAGATAAGTCAGAGCATGTTCAGCAAGTTGGTTAATAATGCAGGATAAAAAGCTGATGATCTAAATGAAAATGTCTGTGGTGAAAACTGAAACAGTAGAGCTGGAAAAAGCCATCTGGCATCAACTTCTTCTGAAGTTTGTCACACACACACACCCCTTTCTTATTCAGTTCACGGAATTTTAGGCAAATTAAATATTTTAGAATTTGATGTTTCAGACATACTTTTGACATTCAAATTCAAGACATGCTTTTGAAAAGCATAAATCTGTCTGGATGAATAGCTATGCAGTACTGAGTAGGCAAGAGAAATGATTTAAAGGATCATGGAGAGCTTTATAACTTGTCATTCTAGATTGTGTAGACTGAATTGTGTAGGCTTGATATGGGAAAGCAGGGACATTGTTTTTCCCACTTCCAGGAATTTATACATAGATTTATGATTATGACAGAGCAAAATGAACCCTCCCAGGCTGTCTGCTCTCTCAAAAAAAATATTACCTTAGCATTGTATTTTGGAGTAACAAGTTCTATTTATTTAGCTTTAAATGAAATATACAAGGTGTATTTCTAACATAAGAGCTTGTGTTAAACTTTCGAAAGAATAAAAGTTATGTAAACAAAGAGAGAGACAAAGCATGAAGATACTGGACAAGATCATTCAGAAATATGGGCTGAGTTATCATCATTGGTATGCTGATCATGCTAAATACTTTTCCCCATCTGATCCTGGGACAGTGGTATTGTTCCTCTAATTAATCAGTAGTAGTCAGGATCTGTCCAAATAAACTCAATTTAATCTGGGCAAAATGTTTGATTGAGGGTCGTATCAGTCCAGGCTTCAGTATACAGTCAGTTTGGATAGCATAAAATTCCTGCTTAAAAAATCAGACACATAGAGGAGTTGCTCCTTGTGCTACAGCTATAAGGAAGCTGTTTATACATTGATAAAAATGACAGCAGGAATATGCAATGCAAAAAAACCCAATAAAAGACACACATTCATGTGAAATTCAAATGTGCTAATTTATATGTATAGATGCAAAGTCAGAAATAATTATTAGAATTTAAATGTCATAGCTAATTAAGCTATTTTCTTATCCAGTCATCCTCAAACATTCTCTAGTTCTATTGCAGCACACTCCCAGATTTGCTGTCCATCTCATTTCCTCATGCCATCCTTCCTTCATTCCCCCTCCTTCTTTTAGTTCCTTCTCCTCCTCCTCCTAAATTGATTATTTTCATTTTGTTCTGTTTTGTTTTTACTGCTGGGGCTAATTTCCTTTAAGATGGCACAGTAGGAAGAGCAAAAGTAGCAGGTCCTCACTGCTTTTTGTTAGTTTTCTTCTGAATTGGCCTTCCTCAACTCTATTCCTTCTAAATGTGTTGGGCTACAATACCACCATCCCCAGGCATCATGGCTGACATAGTCTAATACATCTGGAAGGCACTGGATTGAGAAATACTGGTTTTTTAAAATTTAAATGGATTGTTTGTATGATTTTATTCTTAGTACTTTGTGGATTTAGGACTAATATACTGAAGTAAAATACTTAGCATATACAGTCATGGCAATAGCATTAAAATAAGATGACAGTCTAGATAGAAAACAAGCTGATTTCAAGTTGATTATAAATTCTCAATTCTGTCTCTGAATCTTTGTGCTTTCTTTTCAACATACATATTCAATGGTATTTATTACTCATGTTAATATGCCTTTACTTTACACTTTATTTTATTTTGCATTTTAAGTTGTATGTTATTTTCTATTGCTGATGCAGGACTGCATGTTCTGAAAATAATACAAAATGCTAAATTTGGCCATGAACTATATCTCAAATGTACAGAATATTGTAATTGTGCACTTTTTTTCCTTTTGATTTTTAACCTTACTTTCCAAGCACAGAGAACAAAACAATAATTTCTCTTTATTGCTAGTGATAGGGGAGATGTTGTCACAGTTTTCTTAGACAAAGAGATGCATTGGTTGGGAGTACTGCTGGACAAAAATATATAAATACATTCTAGATGGATAGTGATCTTGTTATATAGGAAGGATTGGAGTGTATAATTGATTTTTTTAACAGGTTAGTTGAATGAAGCTTTTAGTGTGGCTTTATGCATGTGTACTCAGAAGTCCCACTGAGTTATCCATCGTCTTCACAATAGATATCTTCATTCAACTAACCTGTTAAAAAATCAGTTATAGACTCCAGTCCTTCCTATATGAGAGAAATAAATGCTGGACTGTGTATTAAACTGTAACTTGTTTCATACTTAAGAGCAATATATACGTCTCTTCTACAGAATTCTCAGAGATAAGCATGGTATACACATTGATTTGAGGCTAATAAATATTTTTAAAATGTAATACATTAAAATTTGATTTATTAATTACTTATTCAGATAGAAAATCAAACATAAGTAACTCTTCAACTGGCTCTCATGAAAGATACATAACAATGCTTTCTGCTTTCATCCATTTGTTCTTCTATTACTGGTAAATACAAATTATCCATCCCCAGAGCACAATTTTTTAAATTGACCAAAGGTCAATTATTTCATCTTTTAAAAAATCTTTCTTGTTTTCTAGTTGGATAATATGAAATTAACGAGTGAAAATGACACATGATTAAATTTGTGTGGACAACAGATCAAATTCTATGTAGTGCCCTGCACAGCTCTTTAAAAAAAAAAAGCTGAATTTCCTACAGGTCACTGTTTCAGGGCAGAGCTATCCCTACCATGCAAAAGGCTTAAGGAAGCACGAGAGAAGAGCACAAAAGCTACAGCAAAATGTTTTAAATCATTGAGTCTAACAGTGGGAAGTATCATTTAGTTTTTGCTACAAACAGCAAAATATTTCAAGGTGGCACATTTTGGTAGGAAAGATAAACTGTTCACCACACTCCTGGTTCTCCAGTCCTCACTAATGTTTTACAAACTGAGCAACAAATCCTCAGGACCTATGCATTTTAAAACATTTAATTTTAAAAGTTTAATCAGGAGTTGGACTGGGGTGGAAAGTAATTGGTTAAAAATATATGTGCTCAAATAACTCCTCATTTGGCTAGGACTGTCTCCTGATAGCTTGATTCTGTGTGCCTCTAGCCTCTTATTTGGTTTCTAGATATATGCGAAAGAGTGATTAGGCATGTGAAGAAATCTCACTTTTATTAAAATTCTAGTTGTGACTGTTATGCCCCATCTAACCTCTTTGAGAGATCTTGGTGCTGGCTCGAGACCATGACAGCATGAGCAGGATCATAGTATTAGCAATTTGAACAAAATATAATTTGCACTCCTATCCTTATGCAAAGTTAGTGTCTTTTGTGCAGAACTAATGTATGCTAAGCTCATGCACAATGGGGCCGGCTGACTGATCAAGGAAACACAACTCACCCACTGCTATTAGTTTTACTAGATTGTGCAATAAGGTAGCAGTTATCATATTTTTCAATGCTACACATTTTACAAAAATACACAAAAGCCACTTTTGAAAATGCACAACTTCCTCTGAAACCAAAGGAGAAAATCACCAAAGCTTTTCCATTTACTGCACAAGGATGAATGGAGTCAGGATTTACATCCTCTGAGTGATGTTTGTACATCTATTTATTGCCCTGTCAGAGGCTCGACATAGTAAAACAAAGTAATGCAAAGTAATGCAGTTCACTGTAATGAGGTAGTTCTTTTAAAAGCAGGATGAAAAGTAATGTTCAAAGTAATGTAATGAGTAAGAATTTCATTACATGGTTTTACATAGTGAGTAGCAGACTCTCCAAAATTGTTTTAAAGGGAATTTTTATACATTTTGAGAGGATTATTTTCAAGTTTTATGTTGTTTTCTCCTAAATCACCCATGGTATTAAAAAGCTGAGTGAATAGCATATATGTTACGAGGAGTAGATGGGGTGAAAAGAAGAGAAACATTACAACAAAGTAATGGAAAAAATTAACTGTATAGGTTTTAACATATCATGCTTTAGGTTACCCTTTCGCATCTTGGCACTTTTGAGAAATGTTAGACTAGGAATACCACCATTCATAGCTAAAAGTCACATTGTAGAATTTTCATGTACCTGGAAATTGTCAGGCTGGGAAAGGTAACTTAAATTTCCCAAACAGGACTTTGGAAGAAGCCAACAACAAAATGTGGTAAACCAAATACATGCCGTGTTCTCTCCTACTCCTACTTGAACTGTTAACCTCAACATATTAGAAAGATATTCTCCATCCAGTGTTAATGTAAACTGATCCAGATATTTAAGCTAATAATGAAATTATTGCTCCCTTAACAAACACCAAACTCGATTTGTTGTGTCACCAACATGAAGATGACTCACAGCTCCATTTTGCCCTTCCCTTCAATAGCAGGGAAATTACTAACATTCTAAATCAGTGTCTAGTATAAGGGCTAATAAACTGGGACTGAATCCTGACAAGACTGAGGAGACAGACAGACTGTGGAATTGGAATTTGACCAGTTTCAATTGACTTCCCTTGAAGAACCAGATTGGTAGTCTGAGGGTGATTCTGTACTCTAGCTTTGCATGAATATGCTCATATAGTGGTTGTAGTTTTGTGAGTTTAGAATGGCATAGCAACTGAAGCTTTGATCAGACCTTATCTTAGCAATTTATGCCTAATTACATCTAGATCAGAATTACTGCGATCCACACTAATTTTACTGTTAGATCTAACTGTTGATTGGTGCCCTGAATTTTGTGTAAACACAAAAAGGGAAGGATATAACATTTTTAATATAAATAAAATAAGTGTTAAGTACTAAGGGGCTTCAGAGTGGCTTACAAAGAAGACCAGTATGACAATCCGTGCCCTAACATCCACATTCTGAAAGACATGTCACACAAGACGGATGGGATGGGATGGAAGGGGGAAAAACATAAGCTTAGGCACCAGTTCTTAAGAGTACAGTTCAGTAATGCCCATTTAGGTTGCAATCCAGCAGTGCTATTATTATGCATGTTACAGTTTGATGAATTTACTGTCTTTGTTTTGTCCCTGACAGGTGACACTGGTGGAAAAGAGCAATGAGAATGACTACCTTTTGTTGATTCCCAGCAGCATGTCAGGTAGACAAATCTGGCGCTTTAATATCTTTTTCAATATGGATCTGTCTATACATTTGTAACTCAGAGGTTCTACTGTACCTGTTGAAGCTATGAGAACAATGGTTTACAAGGTTTACATCTGCATCATTTCCTCCAGTACTTCATTTCCATGGTAGAACTTGCACATAGCTGCATTCACTCAGAATAAACAGTACTTATTTGCTTGGTCAGTATCTGTTTTTTCTCATTGGGCTAGGATATATTTCCAATATAGTTAAAAAAAAAACTTCCAAATGATCTGTAAGTACAAAAATTATCTATATTAAAGCAGAAATTAAATTGATTATACAATGCTAAAATCACAAATTTAAATTAAAAACTGTAAAACTCCACACTAATAATAAATAGGAAGTAAAATATTAAAATAATCGAGCACATCCTTTTCAAAAACTTTGATTATAAGAAGCTGCCAGTTTCTGAAAGCCTGCCTGAATGATGGGTTGTCCCTGTTTTTTCCTGAGGCTGGTGTGTGCATCAAAATGCTACAGCACTTGGCACTATTTGCGTTGTCATTGATTCAGATGTAAAGTCAGAGAGAAACTATATGCTCTATTTAACTATATAGTCCCTACTTTTTCTTTAGCTAATTAAACATTTTGGGAAGGAGTCACAGTACATTGGAATATCCTTTACCACAATCCTTAAAATTTCTCATCTGCTGTGTCTGGAGAATGGGGGGGGGCATTTCCATTTGTTCCCATAGGAGCTCCCCCTCCCATATTCCTAGATATGGGAGGGGCAGACATGACGAAGGTTGAAAATAGGGAAGGATGGGATAAATACCCCTGATGTTGCTATCTTAAGCCCCTTGAAATTAATTAAGAGGAATGTCTGTTTTCATTTGTGGATACCAGTCCCCCAGCCGAACCTAGCTTGGCCAATGATCTGGGATAGGAACTGGGCTTCCACATCTTTTAAGAGGCTGCATTTTCCCCATCCCTAATTGAAGAAAAATTTGAGTTGTAGTTTTGGATTATATATTAAATTGCATATTTAGTTTCTGATGTCACATGTAGTTTATGACTCAGTATAGTTTTCTACTCACTTCAAAAGAGATTATGTCTGTATGTGGCATGTCCATCATTGAAATGAATGGAGAAGTCGATGGGTGTGCAATAGTTATGTGTGTGAATCAGAGCATATTGAGCATATTGAATCATATTGACCATACAAGAAATCAGTGAGGTTGA
Source organism: Ctenosaura bakeri (assembly GCA_948474755.1). Taxonomy (NCBI): domain Eukaryota; kingdom Metazoa; phylum Chordata; class Lepidosauria; order Squamata; family Iguanidae; genus Ctenosaura; species Ctenosaura bakeri. The sequence goes on along the minus strand of CAOLHI010003720.1, from coordinate 35,827 downwards.
GCTGCATATCTTTACAAGAATAATGAAGGGGAAGGAGAAGGAAGGAGGGACAGAGACAATGAGATTGCACATGCATCAGAGAAAAGGCAAGAGAGCATATCTCTTTTTCTTTGCATGAACAAAGAGGTAGAATTCCATGGGAAGAAGAGACCAATCTCACTACTGGCAAACAAAATACACAGCTCATTACTGGCAAAAGAGGCGAAATAAGAAAGCACGTAGTTGCTAGTTTTGAAAATGGTAAACAAAACTATAAAGAGATGTCTTCACCTCACCATAATTTATTAAAATCTCCTGGACCACAGAACAACATCTGATTCAAAGAAAAATAGCTACTTAACTGAATGAACTTTCTTTCATTGCTAGTGTGACTATATTAGGCTTAGAATTGTCCTGCCCTTTAAGGAAGCAATACTGTCTCAACTGCCTCTACAAACTTCTGCCCCCAAAATAAAAGCATCTCATTAAGAACTGAACACCACAGTGGCTTGCCAATATTGTAGCCTTCTTTGTTGTGCCTCTTTCAAAAGCAGTACACCATGATGTACTGACCATTTTGTGATTATTAGCAAGTTTTTTTGGGGTGGGGAGGAAACTTCTGAGCGAGATGCCAATTCACATATACGGTGAGAGGTGATGTGGTAAAGTCTGTTCTTTGCATGGAAAGGAGTGGAGGGGCTGAGGAAAGAACCTGTTTCTTCTCACCTTACCTTGATACTCTCCATTATTTTAAGAAGTTTTCTTGGACTCCTCTTCTACTGCTTCTTTTCTGTTTTCTCTTTTGACTGTAAAGTAAAAAGAAACTAGCATTACTGGTTTGGACCTGTGCAAATTTAGCTTACTTGACTGACCTAAATGCACTTCTGTCCATAAGCCTGATTACATTTGCCTGGGTTGATCTCTGTCATTCTGGGGTCCACCCACTTCCATGCCCTTAGATGCTTGCATATTTTAGTGCTTTAAAAAATAAAAACCAAGAAAACACCTTATCACTTTTTGCATCAAGCTTTTGGGTTAGAGGATCAAATGCATATAGACCAGTCACTTATTGCAGCCTTGTGGTTTCTAACAAGGTAATTGTTATGGAGAAGAAATTTAATTTCTTCATGCACAGACTCTAAATTCATCAGCTGCAAGAATTTCGGAGCTCATATTTAGCTGTCAAAAGAAAGTCTTGTTTTCTTTTTAACTGCAGTGAATACTCTTTATGTGTTAATTGTACCAGATGCCATTAGGAAATGGTTGAACAATCTACATGTTTTGGAGTATGCCTTCTTACATGTTTCGAGAAACAGAACAATTTCTTCTTACTGGTTTATAATGTTCGCCAATGGAATACATCTGTTTTAAAAAAAAACTAAAAAGAAATGCCTACAAAATTTTAAAAGCTGTATTGTTGTTTTCACATTTTCAATCTTCATCTGTGTTTATATTCTCTATTATTTAGCTTTCAGGCTCTGTTGATGTCTATGAGTATGTTTGCCAGTGATATAAACATATTTACATTCTTCTTATAGATGCAATTGCCTTTTCGTTAAGCTGGAAGCTGTTAACATTTTTTTGCGGTTAATATAATATCTTCATGTGGTTAATATTCAATATTATTCAATATTTACGAAAGAGCAGCATGTTTTGAGGACAGCACTTGTAAAAGACTTCAGTATGGTCTCCTAATTGTTACTGACCTTTTCATGTAAGATACTTCAATATGAATGTCTGCTAATAAGAACAGTGTCATAAATATGTTTTTAACATTGTTAGATAAACGGAGAATTTACTGAATGATACCTTGAGACTGAATAGTGAGCATCTTCAGAATATAATCTCTAAAATTATTATAGGATGTGCAATTAAAGATATGTAAATAATGTGTACTGCAAGAACAGAATAGGATCTTGCATGCCACATCCTTAGTAATTGCCTACTTCTGCTTGTTCAAAGTGGGAAATGGGACTAAACAACCATCAGTGTATTTTTATTGTAGATATTGATTTAACCTCAGAAGTGGAACAAGTATGTTTTCAGACTTTTACTTGCATTTGCCTTGCTTTAGTCATGGAATTTTAGTAGGAAGTCAATGGGTACTTCCAGACAGTCACCTTAGCTCACACAATAAATTTTGTGCAGCAGTTGACATGAACAGCTGGTTTCATTTGTTACTTTCTGCCATCCCCCCCCCTTACCTTCTGCTTTTTTTTTTCTTACCAGGAAATTAAAACCTCTTCACAGAGGAAAGGTGGAATAAATGCATGATGGCTTTTGATTAGTATTACTAGGAGTCTTCTGCCTGGAAGCCCCCATTCATAACAGTCCTGTGTTTCCCCCACTCCTTCAGTTCTTTTTTTTTTTTTTAAATGGCTCAGAAAATCACTTGAAGACAGGAAGACAGGATAGGTACATAATTTTGATGAGTGATGCTAGAAACCCTTTACCTGGAAGTATGCTCCATAGCCGTGGGTGCCAATCATGGGAGAAAGATGGGTATTAAACTAACAAGCAAATATGAGATGTTAGTTACATATAATAGAATGATGTTATTGCTGTTGTGGTATTCATAGCTCAGGAAAAATTATCCTTCCCCTTCCATTTGATTCATTGTTCTAGGTTGCACTTATTTTAGGCTTCTTCTGTTCAGCTAAAAGCTTCAATACAAGCATTTTAAAAAAATTATCTGAGGTTCACATGCATGCAGAATTAGATTTTTTTTTCTTCCCTGATAGTACTTTTGCCATGTCTTCCCAAAGGAAGGTGAAACCCTAAGGATTGGAATGTTACTGTGTTGAAGCGATGTTGGAAAGTCAGGGTCACTCTTTCTTTTTTCTATCCACTTTTTTTTTTTTTTGGACTGGGACAGAGAGAGTACTTGTTGCCTAGCAACCTCTAAGTGTTTCCTTTCCTGGAACGGGCAAAACACACAGATGGGATTGAAATTCAATGGTCATGCTAATAATTCGCCCAGAAGGCATTTCAGCTATCTGAGGCATTTGCTGCCTTCTTCACCCTGCGACTGCCCATTTCATCTTTGCTGGCCTGTAGAAGAGACGTAAGTTGCATCTGACAGCTGGCCACATGGTGCCCTCTTCCTGAAGCAACTAATAGACACAGATGTCCTGTTAACCTCAATGCAGTTGGAAAGCTCTTAAGTGTTAGGGTTTGAGAGTCTAAACTGCCAGACCTGTCATCTGTTGGAATATGGCAGTGGAATAACGGCATTTATTTTCTTTCTTTAAGAGATGCATTTTGTGAACCTTTTTATTGTGAATGTTTGTATGTGTGCATGCCCACAAGTAAAGAGACTTAAAAGTCAGTGGTTCCAATTTAATTATTGTTTGTAGGAAACTCCATCCTTTTCTAAAGATCAATGCAGACACTTGCATTAAATGCAACTTAAAGAGTGTTGCCTGAAAATAATCACTGCTCTGTATTCCCATGTGAGTAGAATTGCTGAGTGAAATAAAAGACAGGCCACAGAATCAGAACCTGATGAAATTCCCTCTTTTACACAAATGTTCACAAGCTTTCTCCATGTGGTATCTACCTTGTAAACTGAAGTTATTTCAACTAGAAGTGCAAACTGGAATGCAAGGGTACTGCAGAGAGGGCAGGGTCCACACTTAAACTGGCTTTTTTGGAAAAATTGGTCACTACTTCTGTTAGTTACAACAGGATGGACAACTGTGGACGTCCATAAGTTATTGGACTAGAAGTCCCAGAAGCCCTAGCTAGCATAGCCAATGGGAAGGAAAGCTGACAGTTGCTGTCCAAAAACATTTGCAGATACACAATTGTCCACTCCTGGTCTTTATCTCTTTTGGTGTGGCACAGAGATTGATTGCTAGCTGATTTCTGCCCCCCCAGGTTGCTGAGGGGACCACTTGAGGGTGATGGGATAATTTCCCCTACTGAAACCTACACTGTTCTCTTATAGCCTTCCCAGCATTGTGTGTGTGGGAAGAATGCAAGCTAGACTGGGGCCTTGGAGACCTATCTCGAAGATGGGACATCCTTTTAAGAACCCAGAATCTCCACTTCTTTCTAAGTGGAATTTTCCCAATACTCCCAACACATGACAGCTATAAATGAACATGTAAATGCACACATGCATACTGTCCAACATTTCACAAATCAAAACTGGGACACAGGTGGCCAAGCAACATCAGAGTGTGATCACCATGACAAAAGTTATTGATGAAGAAGGACAGACAAGTTAGGAGAGGGTGCCGCAGTTTGCTTTTGTCTGACTCTATGGGGTATAGCAAGAATCCATCTGCTCCTCTCCTTTCCCCCTTGCTGAGTAAATTGCGTGCAAGCTGCTTTTGCATTTAGAACTCAGATTGCACCAACTGAAGCAAAGTGAGAAGAAAGGCAAAAGTGGGAGAAGGAGAGCGAAACTGGGACATTTTAGAAGCAGCTCGAAAAATGGAATGAACAGAATTAATTGGGACTATCCCTGCCAAATTGGGAGAGCTGGAGTGTATGCATGTGAGGAAGGTGATTCCCCTCTTACTGCAGTAGGCCTAATCTCACTAGTGGGTAAAATTATTTCCTGGTCCTGTCAAACAGTGGTCCACACATGTTCATAGTAACTGAAAATAAAGCACATGGAGAAGGGTATGCAGGGAAGTCTGCATCAGCAATGAGTTGCACCATGTGGAGATTTCCTGTTTAACCGTGAAGAGTAGACGAGAGAGGGGATTTCCTCTCTGAGCACCCACTCCCAAAACCCAGCCCCAGCCACACTCAGCACTGTCATGTGGCCCGGGATTATTCCAAACCTATCACATGATTGTGCAGACTTCCAGGGCCCACAAACTGTGCTATGGGTAGGAGATGCTGCCTATTTCTCTGTCCACCCCAAGGTTAACACTGATAAGCTTCCAATAAATTCTAGTAGTCAAAAAGAATATATAGCTATTTAATTTTATTCCCTTTGAAATGTCTGCTGCTCAGCTACTGAATTGTGAAAATATATTCAGCAACAAACTTAATATGTCTGTCAGCTATAAAAATGGGTTGTTCTGGGAATAAAACATTTCAACACATTATAATGTGACTAACTTTCATGTGTTGCAGAAAAGGGAACAAAAAACAAGCAAAGTCAAACCTCACAAAAATGCTCACAGCTAATAAAGTTGTTTTATGTATATATTTATCTTTTTCCCCAAGTGTATGTATTAAGAAAGCATGAAGTTTTTGCAAAGTCTTTTTTTTAATAACACACACATTTGAAGAATTACAGTCTGACAATAACAAGAGTAAACACTAAAAGTCCTTGAAACTTTTAGATGCTAAGACTACTGTTCTGTCACTGCATACCTGGTAGTAAGCCTGGTTGTACTTGACGGAAATTAGTTTTCAGTACATATATAAAGCAACAATAACAGTAAATCTTTTGAATGTTAAATCTATTAAATTTCTTGTGAAGGTGGAAAAATAAAGAGAGGTACTGAAAGAAAACTGTAAGAATCTTAGATTAAATGTTTCCCATTATGTTTAGTAAATACATATTTTTGCTCCTTTTTCTTTTCTAACATATCAGAGCCTGATGGCATACTCACATTTGTTTTGCTGTTACTTTTTGTTTCAGATAGATAAATAGATAGGCCCAAGGATGGAGCAATACACCCAACCAGACCCCAAAGATAGATTGTTCTAAAGACTGTTCTAAGGGAATTGTGTCAACTTTGCTAATATCTGCCAGTGCGGGTATCTACACTGCACTTCTATAGCTGATAGTATTTTAATTATTGTTACTGAATCCTGTAGAGTTTGGAATTAGAGTTTGGTGAGATTCCTAGAATTTTGTCTTAGGGATGTCTAATGCACTTCCCTGAACAAGAACAAGAGTTCCCAACTGAGAATTCTACTTCACCTAACTCCAAATCCCAGAATTCAATAATTAAAGTGTTTGAGAGAGTAAGAATGGTACCAAAATCTATGTATGCTTCTCCTGCATTATGAGTTGCAGTCTTGTTTTTAAAATGTGTCAGATACATAGATTTTTGCCAAAAGATCAGTGACTTAAGATCTGTTGCCTGATGAGACATGTCAGATCTAGGACTTTCCTTAATTAGTTTCTGGCAATTTTTTCTAATAGTCTTCTAACATTTTCCCCTACATATGCACATGTATGTACAATCAGTATGTTCCATTGTCATCATTTGCTTTCAGGTTTAGGAATCTGCAAGACTCTGTCAACACCATCTCAGTATCACACTCACATTTACTGGTGGTAGGATCTATTACAGATCTTCAGTTTCTGGTCAAATTCTTTGAGTAAACTGCCCTTAGTGCTTGGAAAGATACCTGTTTTTCAAATGCAAGTATTAGTTCTACTGCCATTTTTCAAAAGTATGTGGAGTTGTATAGCACATCTTTTATGTTGTGCACAAATGTTAAGGATATGCAGGGAAAGACTAAAGAACAGTAAGAGCTGCATTTTAAATTATCCACTTAACCAAAACATAGTTGCTAATAAATGCATAACCATATTTGTAAGCAATGTACCCTTAAGTACAAGGGCTTTTTAAAAAGATGGTAAATGTCATTTGAGGACATTGTGATCCAAGGCAGTATTACACAAAAGCTCATCCCAAATGGTTCTTAGTCTAGTCAGATGTTTTGCTAAGGCACTTCTGCAACCTTATGTACTATTGACAAAGTAAGATTGGAATAAGATTGAAACTGCTGGTAATTTTTCTTCGTTTTAGTTCCCTGCTCTGTACTGGTTCTTTTGATGACAACTGAGAATGTCCAGTGTAAAAATAACCTAACTTGATATTTAAATATCAACTTGGTTGAGATTCTGTGAATGACAAATAGAAAATTGTCCATTTTACAATGTGTGACAGCTGGATATGAGATGGGGATAAATAAGTGAGACTGACACATTTTTACTATCCAGTCCTATAAAACTCCATTTTAGGGTTAGGTGTATCGGTTAGTATTACTCATGCCATTTTGCACATATGCATTCAAACTATGACTAGAGTGATATTTGTTCAAGTAATATCCATAGTTTATTCAAGTTAGTTCCATGCAAATCCTCATGTGGTATTTCAATGGCATTTTACAACAACATCAGTCATGAGTAATAAAACCATCTGCATCAGATTTTCCTGATTGGAAACTGTCAGAAATACTTTCTTTGAGAAACTGTTAAATTGCATCTACACTGAAAGTTAGATGTTCATAATTAACTATCAAATATTTTTTATGTAAGCTTGAAATACCTGCATGCATATAGTGCTATTGTTACCCTATTTTCTTCTTTTGTTACTCTCTATCAAAATATAAGTGAATGCAGCATGTAAAAACTCTGTGATGATATTGCTACTGTCTGCTACGTGCATAAGGCCAACGGGGTTAAAACTCCTAAGGTAGGAGTGGCACCTGATTCTACCCTGAAGCCACAAAGCTAAGCAGAGAGAGTCAGTAGTAGAAGGACCGGAACTGCTAAGCATGCCCACATAAGAATGTTAGCCTTACGTAACATAGTGTCCCTCAGGTCAGCCTACAATAAGAGCAAAGTCAAACAAGGCTGAATCCTTGATGTTTTGTGTTTTAAGTATCTGAAAATTGTTCATGACCAGCTTCGACCCAGAAGACCTCAAATGATCATATGAGCAAGGCAATAAATTGGTGGTAACTTGCCTGGGCCCCATGTTCTAGATGTAGCTCTGGTGAAAGTTGCATCTAGCAGCTCTACCTATGTACATTAGATCTAACTAACTGCCTTTGCTGGATTTAATAGAACAGAAATTGATATATTTAACTGCACTGAATGGAAGCTGACCATGGTGGCTGAAAATACATGGCTGAAAACCTCTACATCGTACCGGTGCACTCAGGTGGCGATGCATGTGAATTCCACCCGATCAAGAGAAATGGGGAAACACTTACTTTCCAGAACTCCACAGCTAAGCAAGATCTTGGCAATGCCAACAGCTTGTCAGCCAGTGTTTGTCAAGTCTCCAGAACATGGCCTTCCATCCTGGGATGGGCTGATGCACTTTCCTGACAGGAAATATAAGTGGAATATCATAGATATAGCAGAGAACTATTTGTATAAGAAAAGGTACTGTGAAAATAACAATATGCTGAGGACTGGACACCAGCCTACACAATTTCTACATGCTTCAACAGCATGGACTAGCTCACTTTTCCTGCCAGGCCATACAGATATGACCATTCAAGGCATTTCAAATGCCAAGGAGTACCAAATCCAAGAAACTAAATGTAAAGGTAATGAGAATGACTATATAAAGAACAGCAAACAGCTATACAAAGTTCAGTATGTATGTAATTTAGTCAGGCCATAAATTGAAAATCGTGTGATATTAATAGTAACTTCTGTCATTGTTAGTGGTTGTTTTAAGTTCATTTATTTAATTTTATTCTACCATTTATCGTATTGTTTAGAGTGACTGTGTCTGCATCTGCATTTATTTTGGTGGTTAATTTACTTTTCCATTAAGAAACAAAGTGCTAAGCTGAGAGATACTCAAAAGCATTGATGTAAAAGCACTAAATGGGGCCGTATCATTTACTGGCATCATCAATATCCAATTTAATTAGTCCTTTTTCCTCTTGGATTTATGCTAATATTGATTCATTATCGTTTGGACTTTAATATACTGAATAATAATAATAGCTGAGATGGCAAGAGTATTAAGTGTTCTGTTCCTATGTGTCCAGCTGAAAACAATTCAGTCTGAAAGCAGATGTAATTATTTTCTTTGGAAAGCAGATGTGTTTTTAAAATTGATATTTCTGTTTTATTTTGGATAGAATTGATAAGTGTTTTTAAAACTGATATTCCTTTGTAATTTTGGATAGAATTTATCATCCATTAATGTTCGTGCCTTTAAAAAAAAAAAGTCTGAGTGTCCTGCTGAGAGAGGAGGGGCCAGGAGTTGTTTTCTTCTTCTTAAATCCTTGCGTCACATTGGGGGAGAGATTATCATGTCACAAAGGCTATCACCTCATGAAAAAGTTAAACTGGTCTAAGTACCTGATTTCTTCAGATTTGGTAGCCCTTTACCTCAGAAGTCCTCCCTGCTAACAGATGTCAGGTGTTGATCGCTTTAACATCTTAGTAAGGACTGTCTGAAGGTTCCAGACAATTCCACCAGGGCCCCTATTTATTTAGGTTACAAATATCCATTCTGTTTCATTGCTAAATGTATGAAAACATCTTACCTCAAAAGGGATGAATAAAAGAGTTGTCAAGTGATAAGCACTCTAATCAGCTAATATCTTGTTTAGTTGGTTAGAAACATGTGGGCTTAATGAATCTGGTGGCCTTTGGGGCCTTGTTATCCCATTTATTAACATAACTGGTTGGAGCTGGCTTTTGGAAACTGCGTAAAAGCCAACACGGAAATGAGACTATGTGCTTACTTTAACACATGTGTTCCTGTTTTTTCTTAAATTACGTTTATATTTGGTGTAGGTAATCAATGAAAAAAATCATGAATATCATTTCTAAGAAACAGACCAGTAATGAAAGTAGCATATTTTTTATTTATCTGGTCAAATGTTTTCAAAATATGGTCCACTGTCTTTAGTCATAAGTCCTTAGCCATAACCAACATCTTGTGTTTAAGCCCATTGGCAGCCATGCATTCAATTTAAGTGGAACTTCCATGTGTGACATGTTCTATTTTAGAGAAATAATTAGAGTAAAAATGTGCAATTGTCATTCATCTTTATCAGTCTAAAATAACTGGTGGATATTCTTCTGGATAATATTGAGTGCGTATCTTCTATTTTTTATTTATAGAAGGTGTTACTGCCCTTAAAAAGGTGTGTTAATGAGAGCATGGCTGGACATTCAGCATCTTCTGTCATAGTAGTGGGAGTTGCATTTACTGAAGTTGTAGTGAATAGAGTTTGTAAATGTTACCTTTTTTTATTACTGCTTCCAGAATCCACACACACACACACACACACCCCGATAAAAGATCTGGGAATTCTAATCCTAATGAAGTTTTGTAGTGAAAAGTGATTTGTACATATGACCCTCATTTCATGAAGATAGTTTTATTGCAAAAAATTGTAGCCAAAGCTATTACCATATCATTTGTTGGAAGTAATTGAATAAGGGTAACGCATGGATTCGTATGTCCTAAATACTGCAAAATAATTACTTAATTTCTGATTGTTTTTGTTTCTTTTCTGCTCTTATTAATTTATCTGTATATAACTGGAGAAACTGTACTAAACACATTATTATGAAAACTAGTAATCATATGAATATCATATCTATGGTGGGACTATTTTTAGGTAGATGTTTGGGGTCATCTTCTCTTTATGATGCTTAACAAAGCTGCCCACATGTTTCAAATGTGTAACATTTGAGTCTGTTTTCCATCTGATATTTTAAGACACTAAACATAACTTCATTCCTTTTTTTTACGTAAAATATGAAAGGCCATGTGAGCACTCTTTTTCTCCCTGGGGGAATCATAGCATTAGGAATCTTATGAATGTGGATGAAAGTGTGCAGAGGAAATAAAAATTCTTGCATTGCCCTCTCTCCATTAAGTTTTGTATGCTTTTAAAACACTATTGTTTACTTCTAAGCTAGACCAAGTAAGTGTAAAAAGTGGCTTTCACTTGAAGCTGAGTTAGGCAATCTGTAACTAAGATACAGAAAAGATAGGTCAGAAATATACAAGAAATGTCCTTTTTTAGTACTACTACTGCTGATGCTGGCAGAAACAAGTAAGAAAGGTAAGTGTGCCTCCAGTAGCGAGTCTCAAACACAGTCCTAAACTTGAGAAGTTCCGTGGTGTATATATGAAGCTAGTAGCCTGACACTGTAAAATAATTAATCTATATTAATTAGTGTCTGTGTTGGCCACTAGAACTCAAGAGTGTACCCAAGAAGGAGGGAAAAATTTTCACTTATCTAGTTTTGGATGGCTTTCTTGGTTTCAGTGCCTAAGAAAGGCCTACTGGATCGTACACACAGATAGGGCCTCTAGACATGGAGAGATGACCACCTCAGGCGACAGGGGTTGCTCACTGATGTTATGGCTCCAGTGTCAGTGGAGTGGTGCATCTACTCTGGGTGTAAGTCTGAACTATAAAGGAACCCTATCGTCAAAAGAGGCCCAACACCTAAGATAGTTCCTTTAAAATTCAAATTAATACTTGGATTGGATTCACTTCTCCACTGACATGGAAGTCACCAGCTGCTGTTGTGTGATGAGTGTCACTAGTAACAACCTCCCAGGTGTATCTTATGGCTGTAAGAACTCTATAGCTGTTATATACAGCTGTTACAGCTGCTATAGCTGTTCTCTTAGGTTAAATGACAGAGCTATGTATGCCATAAAACCTGTCTTCCTGAACTAATCTACTTTAGGTGTGGTAGAGGACACTAGCCAACTTGACTGGGGAAGGGTGCCTTCTTGTTCCTTGCTTCAGGCAAAATGACTTCAGATAGTCTTGTAGAAAGCAGATTTAAGCTATCTTTTCTTACTTTTACAATGGGCCCTAAATAACAGAACAAATGTGATCACTGAGATTTATTTCTGGCACAATTGCAAGGCAATCAGTTACAATATCCCTTACACCAGTGCAAGGAAATGTGTGTCAAAATCTGTGCGCCATTGACTTTATTACAACATCTCAGTGGTTCAAATTGTTAGTTTGTAATGTATAAAAAGCTTTCACATATAGATTTATTTAAATTTTTTCATGCTTCAGTGATGATGTAGAATACAGCAGGTTTGGTCAAAATAAACATATGGTGCATGTTATGCTGCTGATATTTAAAGAGAAGATAAAAGTGAATCTGCATGATTTAAGTTCAAGATGCACTTTAATTTTTTTGAAATAAAATGAGCAACTGGTAATTATTGATATTCTGGATTTATGTTTTTAAAGCTTCAAATATGGTGCAGAGCAGGGAGTATCATGATACAAACAGCATAAACAAATAATAAAATTCAGCATGCGGTGTGCCAAGGAGCTGGTAGTACTGTGTTATATATAAATATTAGATTCAATAAATTAGCTGTAATTTTTAAAGTTAACACATTTTAATGTGACATATAGACTCATGTGGATATGTATATGTTCCACAGATTTTCCTAGATTCCTTACATATTAATTAACATTGCTTACTCTAGTCTAGTCACACAGCATTGGTTAGGAGCATAAGTCTTGGACAATGCTTAGGGCCTTTCTGCACTATACTATTATAGCGCTATCATTCCACTTTCAACCTCCTGTGGAATTCTGGGGTTTGTAGTTGACTGAGGCCAAAGAGCTCTCTGGCTGAGAGCTCCAAATGCCCCTCCCTAAACTGCAAACCCCAGGATTCCACAGGATGTTGAACGTGGAATAATAGCGCTATAAACAGTGTAGGGCGGAAAGGCCCTTAGTCTCATGTGGTCCCACCACCTACCTGGCAAGCTAGAGTTGGTAAGGGAACACTGAAGCTTCCTATTATGTCCAAACACTCAATACTATAATTTAGCTTAACCATGGGTACTTAAAATGAAGATGAAATCATGTTTCTCAGATTCTGGTTTTCTATAAAGTTAACTACAGTTTCCAGAGTTTAGCTATAATGAAGCTGCTGTTTCTTGGTATGGGCAAACTTTCAGTTTAAGAGGTAGTGCGGCAAAAGATGAATATGAGACATATGGAGTTCCATTTTCATAGCAACAAATGATGGTTGTTACATTTGAAGCAGCAGAACTGGCCCAAAACATTTTCCTGCTTGAGGAAAAGGAGCAAATTGTGCCACTTGCCCAATTCAAGCTGCATAATAGCAAAAGTCAGGAACATTTTTTTTAGTGAATCGTGAGGCAAACATCACACAGTCTCTTCTTCCATTCCTTATATTAGAAATACAGTAATAGCACATTAAATAAGACAATTTGCCATCATTTCATGGCCTCCTAAATCTGCTGCCTGAGATGGCCGTTTCACTTTGCCCAATGGTAGTGTTGGGATGCAGGCTACTTGATTGTTGTATTTGCCTCTTATGAGAAACATACTGTCAATGTTGGTGTAAACATACTGCTCTGTAAGCATAAGCATACTGCTACTTCTGTTGTCTTCCCCTCTCATTCCCACATTGCCTGGAAACCCACTTTGGAGCCAGGCAACAAAGACACAAGTGTTTACTAGGCCTTGGAAGACCATTCTTCCCCTGCTTGGAACTGAGAATCTCAGGCCATTTCTGCCCTACACTGTTAAAGTGCTATGATTCTACTTTGAACATCCTGTGGAATTCTGGGGTTTGTAATTTACTGAGGCCAAAGAGCTCTCTGGCTGAGAATTCCAAATGCTTCTCCCTTAATTGCAGACCCCAGGATTCTACAGGACGTTTAAAGTGGAATAATAGCACTGTAACAGTGTAGGGCGGAAATGGCCTCAGTTCCAGAAATCCCTGTGGAAGACAATGTGCATCCATTCTTCCAGGGAGCACCACTGTTACCACCTCTTAACTAAAGCCAGGGTAACTTTCTGCCTCTTGAGGAAAGGGAGAAAGCAGCAATTGCTGATAGGATCGAGGTGACCAAAGTGTTGGGGGCAGAGCTGTGCAACTGAAATTTGGCCTTAAATTACAGCCCTCAGAATCCCCATCCAGCATGGCAAATGGCCATGTAACTTAAAGATTCTAGGTTGTAGTCCAGAGGGTCTAGATAGTAGGTGAAAGATCTCCTGAACAGAAACTGATATTCCCCTACATCAGTTAGAGTATTTACTTTCAGAACCTTTGACACCTGACTCCTGCTTCATTGATGGTTTCTCTGTGGCATTTATTTATCTTGACTTACAGGCATTATATTGTTCCTCCCATCCTCACTGCCAGAATGTTTCACTACATTTGTATATAATGGAAACAATGGATTATCATGACGAGATTGAACTACAATGCAGTCGTTTTCCTCTTTCTCTCTTCTTCTCTGGTACAACAATGAGGAAACAATCTGCAATTTGCAAGTCAGTTTAGTGTCACATCTGAACTGTAAACTTTGGTTAATTTCAATCATGGATTATTGAAAGAAATCAATTTCATAGCCCATAATTTCCTTTGAGGCCCCTCTCTAAACTGCAAATTTCCAGGATTCCATAGGATGTGGAAAGTGGAATAATAGCACTGTAACAGTCTAGTGCGGAAATGGCCTGAGAGAGAGTGTGTGTGTGTCTTCAAGTCACTTGTTGATTTATGGCACTTCCATGAATTTCATAGGCTTTTCTTAAGCAACAAATGGCCAGGTGTGATTTTGCCAGTTCATTCCTCTGAAATATAGCCTACAGGACATGGTATTCATTGGCTGTCTCCCATCCAAGTACTGACCAGGACTGAGCCTGCTTAGCTCACAAGATCAGACAAGGTCCAGTGCCTTTAGGGTATTTAGGCAACAGATAGCGCAACATATTTTACAAGTCATTTCCCCATGGGCAATTAGTTCCGGATACTTTTTGAAACCAAAGAAGCGTTTGCTTGCTTTCAGAAAGGTACCATAGAAAGTGCCAGCCTAGCTTTTTGGAAAGGGAATTCCAGGGTCTGGGAGCAGCCACTGAGAAGAGTTCCATTCTTCCAACATTCCTATCCAGAACCTCTGCCTACATAAATTGAAAAGTATCCATTACCAGTGGGTGAGCAGAGCTGAAAGTTGCATCCAGTGGATCTGCGTTAACTATGGGATCCAAGTCAGAGTGGATCTGAGCAATTTTATCTGCAAAGTGCCAGGCAGGTCGTTCATAGTAGGCTGTCAAATGTGATGTGATGTGGACTCTTTTCTTGTAGGCTAGTGTGTAAAAGACCCCTGTTCACTTAAAAGAACTCTGCTGGCCATCATTTTGCAGATGCAGTGGTGACAGAGAATAGATTCTTTTGCTGCACGCATTGCCATGGAGTAGGCGTTTAGATAGGCTCTAGCCTATGTTTGATTGGACTCACTCTGAATTTTCAACAAAGTTTTTGTAATTGCCAACCCATTTGTTTCTTTCTGCTAGTTTTTTAGAAAGCCAGAAGGTAGGTTTGGCTCCACTTCACAAGCAGACTTGCTCAGGCATGATTATATAATTTCCCTGGACACTTCCCCATTCCAAAGATCAAACAGTGTTTCATCAGAATCACCTGCCAAGGTAAAGGAATGTCCTCAAGAGCCATGAGGAATCCATCCAGAGCCACCAGCCTTCTGGGGCAAACCATTTTAATCACAGAGATCCTAAGTCTAAATCTCACCAGGTAGTAATCTGTCCATAACTGTGGATCTACAGACAGTTTTTCCACTCCCAGATACTTTGCCCAGCAGCATAAGTGGGGCCAGATACCACTTGGGACGGAATTAAGATTGCATGGCAGACATAATGTCCCAGGCTACTCCTAACAGGGCAACTCCAGAGTGGTTGTTTACATCCTCTGGCACAACAGGCTGGGGGACTCCTACACCAACCCCAAGACCACCTAGCCTAGTTCAAGAAGGGAGACTGTTCAGCAGCAAGATGTGTGGTACACCAACAGAATCCCTAATCAGTCTGGCCACCCACCTTCAAATAGACAAACTTGAACCCAGCAGACTATGGCATATGGTTTATGGTCCCATGGTATATGGTCAGGAAGATGGCACATGATAGACCATTGTGTTTCCACCTCCCTGCTTCGCAGGTCTGGCCTGCTATTGCATAAAGAATCCTGGTTGACAAAGCTGAAAGAAATCAACCTTTCTGCCAGCCAGGGCTCTGTATACCTGCCAGACCAGCATGTTCATGATCATCCAAGTCCCAAATGGCAATTGTTTGACTGTTTGCTGTCCTGTCATTCACTGGCAACATTTTTAACTTGATACTGTTGTGACGTCTATCCAGGATATTTGAGCTTGGGATCAGTTGTGTGCTGTAGGCTAAGTTAGGCCCTTTTCCTTCTGGTTTTCCAGAGCTGATTTAAATGCAGAATTTCACAGAAAGTCTAATATTTATGATTAGATTAACTAAGATAAGAACATTACTGCAGTCTTACAAAACTGGAAAAAAATGGCCCTTGGGTCACAATCTGGATGATAAAATGAAAGGCAGAGGACCATTCTTTTCTCAATTTAAAATGGGTTTTATGTATATGTTATATACCATATGGTATAATGTTATATGTTCTACCATATGTTATCATGGTATGAGTTAATATATTCGCATAATCGGAAACAACAAAATATGATCCTGCCCACTTTTTGACATTACACGAAGCAGAAGTTAAATAGCCTAAATGCCAAATGTAACAAAACAAAGCTGGAAGTGGATATTATATTATGAGCAATTCATTCATTTTTGCCAAATTGGCTACTTCCTCAAGTGCTTTCTCAGACAGTGGAGGCTGGCCTTTCAAAAGTCAGTGGGCCAGTGAATCTTCCCCATATTTTAGTCTAAATTTTAAAGGAGCCATCCAATCAAAAATATCTCCTATTGACACTAATGGGAAGAAAAATAGGTATATCAGCTTCAGGTCTGGTGGATTTTAATTTTAATTTAATTTAATTTAATTTTACTTTATTTTATGTATTTTGTTTTGTTTGCTCCTTCTGCTTGTGTTCTGAAATAGAATAGAAACACCCCTTGCAGTACATTTGCGCTGGTGAAGCTTTTAATTTGCATAGGATGGACTCTTTTGGGGCCAATATACCAGCCTATCTCCTCTCCACTGGTCCAGCAAGACTTCCACAAAATCCTACCTGTCAGAAGTTGGCTGGCTGCAAGCAAATTTTTTTTCAGGTCTAGTTCCAAATCTATCTTAATAGTCAATTTTTGTGTAATTTGTTCAGAGAAATGGTCCTTTGGAAATCACATTAATTTTAACAGTGACAGCAGAGTCTGCTAGGTTTCTAAGGTAACTTTCTGCAGAACTGAATTTCATATTCACAGTATAAAATGTTCATATATTTCCAGTAGAAAAATCTTCAGCTCATTTTAAAACAAATGTTCTGAATAAAGATTGTCCTGTCAAAGATCTTTCCCCTCTTCATTCCAGTTCCAACCTAAATTTTTGTCATTTGACTTAGCCCTTTCTTAAGCAAAATTACAAAATGTTGTCTGCCCAACTAATATTAATGATTTATTAAAGTTTTATTGGAAATAACCCTATGAAAATTAGAGCACAAGAGAACATAAATCAATTTAGAGAGATATACGTTAACAGATTCTACTCCATATTGTGGCTATTGATTTCCCTTCAAGAAGCTGTGTATTTACACTAGTTGCCCTAGCATAACTAAGAACGAAATCAATTTTCTTTTAAGAACCAATACAAAATTAAATTAGTATGCATGCAGTCCTGTTCTATGAAAATAGTGCAATGTAAAAATCTTTAAGTATTAAGAAAAACTTAACTGAAGAGGTTGGACAGAAGTTCTTTTGCTGAAACTCATATAATTTTATATTTTTGCTATTTTGTTTATTTTTACTCTTTATTAACTTGGACAACCAAACTGCTGTGGGTGCCTGTTAAATAGTAAGTATAAAAGCACAAATAATCCTCTCCCCTCATGTGTGTGAATTTCATCCCCTTCTTCTGATTGTTTTATATCTTATAATTCAGCAAATCTGATCACAGCAAATCTGTTCAGTGAGTTGGATCCCAATTGATTGTACTTTAAGTAGAATCACTGAAATCAATTGGCTAACCTGGACATGACTAACCAAAGTCTCATTGCTTTCCATGGTTAATACTTTCCACCTAAATATAATCAAATCTGAATCCAAACCAAAGTATTCTCTTTCAGACATAATGCCTATTAATAGAAATGTCTTTTAGTGGAGTTTACTTTCTATGAACATTACAAAGCCCTCTTTACTTGCTGTTTGTAAGTTACTAGTATCAGATGGCTGTTTGCTATCACTTTCTTCACCCCTCCAAACCCTCAAAGTCATGTTTATTCCAGTGAAAGTGTACTTGTAAATTATAAACTTTGTTCTCAGGTATTAATATAACTGGCATTTGTCACCTGGATTGTATTTGAGACATACCACATTTAAACCAATTGCTATAGTTAAAAATGCAGCTGTGTTATTTGATTTTCCCTTTTGTCCAGATACTAGAATCATTGTTTGTTTGGCATTGGTGTCCCAAGAAAAGCAAAACACAATTCTCATTATTCTATGGTAATTTTTTTAAAAATATTGAATTTCCTTCTATAACATCATTTCCCATATATTCCTGTAAACACTCCCAGTTAAAAGTTGATTGGCTCCTAATGTCTAGAAATTATGTGCACAGACCAGATGAATTTAAACACCATTGGGTCCTGTGAATTTAATGAGACGCATATGAGTATTCCTTACAGATGAATGACTAGCATCCTATTAGCAACATATGAAGGTGTAACTGAAAATTCTGCTTGTGTATTGGTCAGAGCAGAGAAGGGAATTCATTACTTCCCTTACAGAACAAGCCAAACCCTAGGACTCACTTTCCTACATCAGGGTGCTATTCCAAACTTCTGGTTATGTCCCCACCACCAGACACAGAATGACAAAGGCATTCCTGAGCAAACACCAGAGATCCTGGACATTCTTATGCTGTGACTAGTTATTGCTGCATAGCCAGGTTCATGTGCAATGGTCTCTTCTCTCCTTCAGCCACTAAATGGCCACGAAGGGCAAAAAAGTAGGAGAGGAGAGAGGGGAGACTTTTGTAGTTCCACATGGGCAGAACTTTATCGTACATCTGCTGAAGCAGAACCTTAACCAAATGCTTAATCTTCCATTGAAGTCAATGGGACTTCACTTTGGTTGGATCACAATGTATGTACTGAAAGTGAAGCTAATGAGGACACAAAACCATACTTCTCACATTTGCTGTATAGGGAAATACTGCAAATATGCAGAGATAAAGGGGTGAAATAGGTGTGTGGGCATACGTGCTTGTGAATACATGTGTTCGTGAGTACACAAGTGCCCACATGTGTAGTCCTATTCAGATATTTCTCAACTATGTAAGAAGAAACTGGATCCTGTACCTCCTTTACATTCTCATCAGCAGTTTCATAGCCCTCCAACGGGGGGGGGGCAGAACATGGAAGCACCATGTTACAAGTAACTGTAACATAATATTTTGGGAAGCACTGAGGGCCCAAGAATGTACTTTCCTCTCCACAACAAGAATGGGTTTTCTCCCATTTCAAGCTACCCCCCACCTCAAAAAATCTCTGATGTTACTTTCTTTTCTTCACATAAAGCCAAACTGTAAAACCTCCACAGCTTCTTTTCTTTTCTTTTCCTTGGAGGTTTTTAAGCAGAGGCTTGATGGCCATCTGTCGGGATTGATTTGAGGGTATTCCTGCATGGCAGGGGGTTGGACTGGATGGCCTGTGTGGTCTCTTCCAACTCTGAATTTCTATGATTCTATGATTCAAGTCTAACAGTAATCTCTAGGACTCCTCGTGAAAGTACTAATGATAGTATTTCCTCTAGAGTGCATAGAACTACAGTGCGTGAGTGCAGAACTGTATAAAGTATAGATCCCACCCAGCAATTTTACCTCTAATGCATTACTGTATTACATGGAAAATTCCCCACACCTTAGTGTGAATGGAAAGCCATTGCCTCTCTGCCATTAGTGATTAACAATGTTCAAGAGGAGGCTATAAAAATAAGGGCTGGAGTCATCATTGTGACTTTGCCAGTATAACACTCCTTTATTTTTTTTTTTATTTTTTTAAATTTTTATTAATTATATAACTAAATCACAAATACAAAACAAGAAAAAAAAATTAAACACCATGTGATATACATAATAGTGAATTAAAAAAAAAATAATTTTTTTTTCTTTTTCTTTTTTTTCTCTTCTCTTAAGCAATACTAACTTTCATTGTTATTTTGCACCTTTACCCTTAAATTTATAAATCTGTTCAACTATTATAATTACACATTTAATTCAATATTTTTCACATCCCCTTTAATCTATTTCTATTGTTAATTCTTTTAACTTTTTTTTTTTAAAAAAACATTGACATCACTTATCCTTTTAAATCTATAAATCACAAGTTTAACACACACACCTACTAAGAATTACAAAATATACAACATAAAAGAAAAACAAAACTAAAACTAAAAAATACCCACCCCCCAGAGCCAACTTTTTATTTAATCCACTTTCCAAAATTGCCATTCTTCTTTTGACAGGGTAGTATTACTATCTCTTTTCAGAACTTTATCCAAAAATATTTTCCAAATTTCTTCAAAATCATTCCCTTTAACCAAACCTTTCATAAACCTAATTCTACATGTTAGTTTATCATTAATTGCAATTTTCCACACTTCGTTATACCATTCCTCTATTTGAAATTTTTCATTTGCTTTCCATTTTTTTGCTATTATTAATCTCGCTGCAGTTAACAAATTTGTTATTAATTCTTTCTTTACTTGAGTACACTCAACCTTATCATATATAGATAACAATGCAATATTTGGACATACTGGTATATCTGCTCCTATAATCTCTTTTATCTCTTTAAAAACCTTTTGCCAAAACTCCATTATCTTATTGCAATTCCACCACATATGCATATATGTACCAATTTCTTGACATCCTCTCCAACATAATCTTGAATATTTCTCATCTATTTGATTTAATTTCACTGGAGTCAAGTACCATTTCCACACTAATTTATAATAATTCTCTTTTATTCTTATTGATAATTTTTTTAAATGACGTTGTTTCCAAATTTTTCTCCATTCTTGTATATCTATATTTTGTACTATCTCTTCCTCCCATATTTTTCTAAGAAAATCCTCTTCTTGTTCTTTTGCTAATATTTTATATATTTCACTTGTAATACCTTTTAGTATTTCATTTTCTTGCATATTTTCTCTTTGAATAATAATTTGTTCAAATTTAGTATATTCTTTAAAATCCTTAACATATCTTTTCATACTCTTTGTCCATTGCTCTAATTGTATATAATTAAACCAGGATATTTTAGTTTCCTGCAATCTCTCTTTCATTCTATCTTTATTTATCATTATTTTCATCCATTCTTTTAATCTATAAATTTTTTGTTTTTTTATTTCTTTCTCTATTATTTCTCTTAAATTTATTGGAAATTTTTCCATCATCACTATCGGAGTTAATATTGATATATTCGGTATTAATTTTCTTTTATTTTTTTTCCATATTTCTATTATATTTTTTATAAAAGGATTTTCTATCTTCTCCATTTCTTTCTTTGAAAAATTCCTAAAAAATATATTTTCTAATTTTGTCTCAATATTCATATCTTCTATCTCTAACCAATCTAAATCACCCTTTCCTGAAACCCCCTCTATGATATATTTCAATTGATTTGCATAATAATACCATTTTAAATTTGGAACACGGAAATCTTTAGTAAAAGGCGAAAGATTTATACGATCTGAAGAGAAACCAGAGTATAACACTCCTTTATGCTGGCATAAGACACTTTCAGATTGGAACACAGTGATGATGGAGGGGTAGAGGAGAAAGACATCTCCATGGTTAGAGAAAGCTGCCCTACCAGCTCCTGAGAGGCTCAAGAACGGACATGGCTACTTTCTGTCTTGAAACAGATTATCTCCATGCTGTCCTCTCCATTGTTGTGGCATCTATGACCATTTTACCCCTGCCACTGTGCTACTATCGACAGTGCCATCAGTTACATTGGTAAATATAACCACAGTTAACTATCTCCAGTTTTTAACACTTTGCACAACATTCCAGTTATTCTGTAGGCAGATGATTACAAATTTTCAGGGATGTGTTCTCTGAAAAATTGTCCTCGCCTGGTTTGGTACTTATTTACAACAAACAACTGCAATCACAGAGTTAAAATAATGCAATAAAAGTACTGTTGGTGCTCATCTGACAGCTCATCCTCAATAATGAGACTCAAGGCAGCTCCTTCCCCTCTACTAGCTAAGTTACAAATTATGCCAGCAGTTGAGAAAATGAGAAGGTATGAGAAATTTATTTATGGCTGTATGGTTTTTAAAAATCAGCATGCAGTATATTCACTCATGCTTGCTTATGTTTACTTAGTAGGACTTAGTGAATAGAAGAGCAAAATATTACACTGATATTTGCTGAATAATATTTCAAAGTCTCAAAATCACACCTTAAAAATGTCAGTGACATTTCATTGATTTCAATTTCAAATTTACTGAAAATTGTTGAATAGCAGTAAAGCTATTTAACGCAAATGTAAATATTTTTCCAGGGTTTTTGGGTAGTGGTGTTACCCAGAATTGCTGACAATGCTGTCTTGTAAGTGTCTACGCAGAAAAACACCCCACCAAACTCAGTGGTTCTTAGGTAACTGTGTATTGGATTGCAGAGAGAAAGAGAATGAGAGAGAGAGATAATTTTTGGTTATAAAATGATGTGCGTGGCCTGAACGATTGAGAAACATGCTTCTTTTTTCTAAGGCCTCATCCAATTATTTGATAGCTATTATGTAATGATTTTTTAAATGTTCATGGCACTTACGTGTGAATGAAGCAGATGCAGAAACAGACATTGGTTCATTACTGAATCATCAGAAGAAAGCAATTTAATGAAATCTAACTGGCAAACCAATTAAGCTTAACTTTAACATTTTAAGCAGTATTCTCTTTGCTGATTAAGATGGCGTCTTCTGAAATTTCCCACCTGTTAGATTCAATAAAAATTGTCTACTAAAGTCAATGAAGTTTGAAAAAGCTGCTTTCTTACAAATGTGTTAAATTAGCAAGCAGCGGGGAGTTCAGCCTACGGTTGTGTAAGGCATGAAAGGTTCACGCAGATAATTCTGTCAATCGAAATCAATAAAGCGGATGACAGATTTAGACGCTAAATTTTTGTAAAAGCTAGACTTACTGCTTAAGTCATCAATGTAGCACTATTGAATTTTCTAGGAGCTAATGCTAAAAAACAGGATTATTGATTTTTGGATTTTGAGCCTATCGTCTCTAAGATTCCCCAAGCGTTCTTTGTGATGCTTCACACTTAAGTTGACGGTGCCAGTGGCATAGCTGTATCTTTGCCTTTGTAATAATTTCTAATCATACTGAAAGGGGATGGAAATAGCTTTATAAAATAATTATCCCTCCCCCGCAAAAAAGACCCATACAGCCATGGGTCTGGCTGGGCGTTGCTTCTTTGTCTGATGGCCAATACTGCCTACCATCTTCCCTTGGAATTAACATACAGTCACAGATTAAGACCTTTGACTGTCATGAATCTGCTTTCCGATATGTTTGACTGGCAGGAAGCTTCTCAGTGCATCCCGAACATAAATAGGGTATTAGCCCATCAGGTGCCGCTCTAAAGTTAAACATACAATTTTGCAGTGTACTTTCTTGGTCTTGTGTATTCATGCTTTCTTCTTTCATGCGTATGCATTCTGTTGTGTATATGCATGTGAGGGTGTATATGTGCATATGTAAAGTATAGGCTGAGACAGGTTAACAAAATGAACTATTGTATGCAAGAAATATATGAAGCTCACCCAGCTGCCAGCAGCAACTGCTACATGCAGTCCACTGATTATTGCACTTATATCGAAGATAGTCAGAGTTACAGCAGTTGTGATGCTCAAGTCCTGCAGAATAATAACATATATATGGAACAGGCCTGGGCGGTGAATCAGCCTTATACCTGTAGTTACCCGGGAAACGTTTTTAAAAGCGAGTACTCTGACATGGACATGGCCCTGCATCAGTACAGCCAACCTGAATATTTCGCTGAAGAAAAATCTACTTTTTCTCAAGTGCAGTCACCATCGTACTCTCAGAAAAAAGGTAGGGGACAATTTTGACATTTCTTAATCACCAAAAAAATAAGAATGATATTAAAACCCATGTTTGTCTTTCTCCTCGGCTTGCTTTAACACTTGCAGTTTTCTCAGCTGCCTCAGTTACATCTTTAAATGTGAAGACTGCTCGTTCAGAACTGAAAGCAGCAGCAACAGATGTTGCTAGGTGATTGGAAATGTTTTGTTTTTTAATTTGGAGACTGGGAGTTAAAATATAATTACTTGCAAGTTGTTTTATTTTGATACCAGAACTCTGTTTCATTTATATCTGCATACACATAATTGCATACTACTGGTATATTCTGTGTGTTCTATGCTTGTCTAGTGTGGATGAAAAAAGTTTCTCATCAGCAAGGAGTTCATTATTCAAACATAAATGTCTAAAAATATAGTATTTTTCTTAGTCTTTGCATCCAAAATAAGTGCAGCCTAATCAATGTACATGAAGTCAGAGGCAGTTAAAATTCAAACTGAAGTGCAAAGACATAAAATGCCAGACAGGAAAGTTCCCAAGTTTAGCATTGAATTTTGCCAAAAATATAGATAATTAAGGACAAAATAACTGTAAGCCACAAATAAAACTTCACTTTGCGTATGACGAGTTGATCTTGGCTCTGAATTGGATGGGAAAGTGGGCTTGATGAGAGGTTGGTATCCATTACTCTAGGTGTTGAAATATGCCTACCTCTTACAGAATATCTATAAACTAAATTCCCACCCAGCAGAATGTTCAACGTTTCTGAGAAAGAATTGGACACAGGTGTGTGCCAATAATACTAAGAATCCTTTTACTGCTTCGTATCTTGTATTTTCTGGTGACAGAAACGCAGATGTTTCATGTCGTGAAATACTTTACTTAACAGAGCAGGCTTATGCATCTTTACTCAGAAGTCAATCACTCTGTGCTGAATGGGGCTTACTCTTGCAATCCTATTCCTACTTACGTTAGAGGAAACTCCACTGAACTCTGTGTATATGTATGTATGTATGTGTATGTATATATATATATATATATCTTTCAGAACTTATGTATAGGGCTGTGCTGATAGGATCTGATAAAGCATATAACTAGACTATCAGTTTGATATTGATGCTCTTTATTTGTTAAGGGTGAATTGTTTGTGCATAGCTAAAGTCTTAACTAATGTAATTGGTTAGAAAGAGTTTTTGTGATTTTGTAGCCAGTCTGTTTAAATCAGTTTTAGGAATATTAAAAATTGTCTTTTAGTTCAATATGGGAAATAACCTTTGGCACCCACTGTATTAACCTTGTGTCTTATTAACCTTAGGTGATAAGCACAATATTATACAACATAACCAAAGTCTGCATCCTAATAAAGAAAAGAAATTACCCAAGGATGATAGGATATGAGGGGGTATGCATTTTTCTCCACATCTAAGTTGTTTTCATACTTCAAAATTTTTAAAATGTTCCATGTTCCAAATTTGAAAATATGTTATTTATTTTGTTCACTTTTTGTTGTTTCATAATAAAGTGTATTTTTTGTTTTATAAAATATATTGAATTCCATGCTGTTTACAAATCATTTATTTTACTAATGTGCAAAAAATATATGGAGTTTTAGATCCATTTATACAATGACTTTGCCAACTTCTCCTTCTTGTTCAATTCATAAACATTTCTGCTTAAAGAAACCCAAGATATAAAATTGGTCTAAAAAACCCCCAGATTCTGCATTTATAATGATGTAAAATGTAGAATTTCTGTTGTACTTGGTGGTTATTAAATATCTCTATATATTAAAAGATGCTAAGTAGTAGCTAAGATGTCTGTATTTGGCTTAAAACAACATAGAACTATGCAGTGGTTTGGGCAGCTAATCCCACTCATTTGTTAGCAGTTAGGTTAATGCTGCAAAACAATAGCTTTTAATTTTTTTTAAAACTGCCCCTCTGCAACAGTCTGAATAAAAGTCCCAGGGAAGATTTTCATCATGAGCTATCCCTCAAACATTATTTTATTTTTACCTAATGTAAATCGAACATAAGAAGTTTTCCAAATTGTTTTTCTAAATCATGTAGCTTTTTAAAAATATCACTGTGTCACATCTACTGAATAATTTCTGTTGGAAACTATATTTGTATTTCATTTTATTTCTTGTGGCAAACACTGATAAAGGTAATGTCAGCTAATCCTGTCCTGAGGACAGAAGGCATTAATAAAAAACATTTGTGACAGTATTGATCCAAAATTGATTTTTGTCCACATATTCTTCTTCCATTTTTTTTGTTAGCATTGTCCTAGTACTCACTCATTAATACAAAATTAAGATCCAAAGCAGGTGTTCATGATCAGCTCTATTGAGCTTTTCATTCATTCCATGTATCTCTTAATAACTAGACTTGTATTCATTATATTTGCTACCATGTTTGTGCAATACAATTGCCTATGCACAATTAATCAGAAAACTTCTACAATGTAAAGCACTTTGCTTAGAGTTTCAGGTTCTAATGAGAGTTGCTTGTTAAAGTTGCATAGCATATTGTCTTCTCTAGCATACAGTCCAGACAGAAGTTAAGTTTCTACTAAAAATCCAGAACAAAAGATCCACACAATGTGTGGGCCAGCACCTCCTGAGAAATGATAAATACCAGAAGGGTTATGAAATATAAATGTTCTACAGTGTAACTGTGTACTTCCAGCGGTTACTTTAGCATGTCTTCATTGTGAAGTTAAAAACCCTTGTGACTTTTAAAAATAGTGTCAGAATTTAAGAGCTTTATAAATCACTTTATTGTGTGCTGCTTATTTTTACAAGATGTAGTGACGTATTAACCAAGAAAATTTCCCTTATTTCTTTTTAAGGAAAGTACAACTCTGAGCTATATGCCAGAATAAGGAAAAGAAATTCCTACAAGAAATTGTTTGCTTTAGTTGTAATAGGAAAATATGGCTTGTCACTATAACAATAAACCATAATGAGCATTGGGTTTGAATCCTCCCCTCCCTCTCATTTTCTTTTGCAACCAAACAAAATTGGCACTGTTGATTTTAAATAAACCACATTTCCCCATTTGAAAGCACAGTCAGATCCTAGATTTTTCTCATCAGCCATAGTTTAAATGTAACTGAAGCTACCCAAGTGTGTATGTCACAAAGAGCTGTAATTGGTTTTATGTGGGGGGGAAGGGAGAGAGAGCTCATTCTCAAAGATGTAAATAAGTATTTCCTGTTACATGTGAACCAAACAACAGAGAGCCTGAGTTTGGTTCTGAATATACTGCTGATTCTTCTGATTTCAGTTCAACTCCTTGTGCAAACAAAGATTTGCTAAATGTGATATGAAAGTTCACTTCAGAGATTGGATGTACATAGACAATCTCTATTTTGTGTGCATGCTGCTTTTTATGTCTTTTTTGGTAGTTAGGGTAGTATATTTTCATGCAGGGGAGCCAGCGTTGTGTAGTGGTTTGAGGACTCTAGCACACCAAAGTTTGAATCCCTGCTCGACCATTGAAATCCATTGAATGACCTTGGGCAAACTACATTCTCTCAGCTGCAGAAAGTCGTGGAAATGGCAACCCCCTTCAAAACAAACTGTGCGAAGAAAACCCAGTGATAGGTTTGCCTTAGGGTTGGTGTAAGTCAGAAATGACTTGAAGGCAAACAACAACAAATCTTCATTTAGACAAGATAATCTGTACCATTAAAATGCTAGTACATGTAGTTCATTCATAGTGATTATTACCCCTCCTTCCAAAACAGGAGCACATATTTACTACAATTACTAATAATTCAAGTATGATTAATATTACAGGTTGAAGAGAAATTTTCTTGTTATCCCTAACCTCTCTGTAAACACTAACAGTAATATGAAAATTTGGGATAACAGCAGCAACAACAACAATATGGGTTTTCTTCTTGCTTCTTTCTCTTATGGTACAGAAAGATATTCTCACTGTTATATATTTTTATTCAAGAAGAACCAGAAATACTTTGGGTTATGGTTTGTCTAACAGAGGCCCCTCTTAGCAAATGCTGTTGGGGAAAAGGAGATCATGCTCACTTTTATATATCCATCTTCTACTTTTTGATTTGGGTGTTTGAGCAGAGTTTATGAACATAGGCTCTATTCAGATTTTCAGAAGGATATGTAGAATCAGAAATTGGTGTACTGGATACAGTTCCAGTTTCTGAAAGGAACTCAGATGGTTAATGTTTTGAATATTAGGTGTTAAATGGAAGAGGGTCTTCTCAGTGGCTGCCTATAGGCTAAGGAACTCTTGTGGCAGGGAGGCCAGAACAACCCCTCCTAGCTGACTTTGCATTGCCAGATAAAGACTCTTCTGTTGGAATAGTCTTTCAAGAATTGATAGGCCAAAATAGTGCATCACCAGACATAACTAGGATGACTAAGCTTTGTCATCATAGTTACATCTAGCAGTGCCACCCCACCCCCCATGAAAAAAGGCATCATGTTTTCAGTCTGCAAGCACCCTAGCTGAAAAGTTTCTGAGGTGCTGCAGAATCACAGTGGTATTGGTACATGGCATCAGTAGCAGTCTCCTGGTCTCTAAGTGCACTGAGAAAAGGAAGTTAGGTAGACTTCTTGACTGGAAAAGATCCTGCTGGAACTGCTTGGCTTAATGCATCCCACAACAAGGAGAGCACTGCAGATGTCATTTCCCAGTGCTCCAATCAGTAATGACTCAGAAATCCTTCATCTGGGACACCATAAGGCTAAAAAATTAGGTTGGGGAGTCATGTTTGGAAGTAAACTATCATAAACATGAGTCCCCAGCAGTTACAGGATTGTACATCCATTTGAAGAGGATGCCAGCTATTGTTTCTAAAGAAAGGACTTTCATAACAATCTTTTTTTCTCTCTATACAATGGAGTCTCCAGACCTGTGAACTCCAGATCTGTGATTTCCACCAACCACATATCGTCACATTCTATACATAAAATAGCAACAATGTGAATGCAGACTCTCTGAAGCATTCACATTCATAATAATATGAGTTGCAGTCATTCACATTTTTGAGGGATCCTCAGGAGGTCCTACAAACCCCTACAGTTCCCCTGCATTGTGTTTGTTTTGAATAGTAAGGCACCTTGAGTCCCGATTCTGGCAAAAAAGGCAGGATATAATGAAAGTAAATTAATGAATGAATATTCAATACAAAGTACGCTGTAGCAAGGCTATACTTTGGTGGTCAGTGTTAATACAATCAGTATTTTGTAATAACTGTTTCTTGTTTCAAACTGAATTTTTCCAACATAGGGGACTTTGGGAATATAGTCTGTACACCTTCAGACTTTAGGCTTGTTCTAAAATTGCGTATATCCCAGGATCTGAAGAAATATTACATTATGTTTTAGGCATGAGAAGGCTTTAGGTTTTTTTACGGGGGGTGTGCTTGAACAATATCACACACAAACACTCTGCTTCACTGGCAAACTAATATGAAATAGAATGGAGTTGGAAAAGTGGCTTAGGAAATACTGTGGAGGAAAAGTAGCTGGTTTCTTTAAAAAACGTTGTAAAGACTCCACCAAGCAAACCCTTCAATGAGACAAAATACATAATTAAATCAAATTATTTTTTACTTTAAAGTCCAAATGCAATTGCTTGTCCCAACTAGAACAGATCCATTGAAGCAGTCGAGTTTACATAAATGTTGGCTTACAATTCAGCAGGTGAATCAACGGATCTACTTTTGTTGGAGCTAGCAGTTGGATTTAGGCCTAAATATGTAGCATGTATCAGCCTGCACTTATATTCTTTACTCAGAGTCAGCGAACCATTAACAGAACAGCCACCTAAAAGTGAATGAAGAGACTAAATGCAGCTCATGCAAGGCATTTGTACATTTCACCGGAGATGTGGAAAGCTGCAGTGTGAATTTGAAACATTTTTTCCTATTTTCCTTTAGCATTTTAAGCAGCTCTACATCTTTCACAGAACTTTAACAATACTGTGTGCCAATGGAATAAATAAAGTTAGTCTCTATGCTGACCAGTTTGTAGAACAATTGTGCCTTTACTGGATGAC
Organism: Ctenosaura bakeri; assembly: GCA_948474755.1. Taxonomy (NCBI): domain Eukaryota; kingdom Metazoa; phylum Chordata; class Lepidosauria; order Squamata; family Iguanidae; genus Ctenosaura; species Ctenosaura bakeri. The sequence continues at coordinate 6,035 of CAOLHI010003720.1, read as the reverse complement.
TTTTTTTTTTTAATTCAGCGATAGATAATAGAAGAGCCATTTTTCACTCAGTGGCAATCATTCAACAAATATTAGAAAAAGAGAGGCAGCAAATCACCAGTCATTAGATTTTCCCTGTTAAACATCATCAAGGAAGAACATCACAATAAATAACAATACTGTTACTTAGCACAGATAGAATTCTTTCCCTTGTTTTTCAGAACAGACAAATGACCAAAGAAGACATTAACTGGCTTGCCTAAGGAAATGTACCAAATTGGAAATGGAGGTGGGAATATAATCAAATTCTCTCTTTCCACCTCATCCAGTGATTCATGCTTTCTTAACTTGCTGGGTATATATATTTCTAAATTAATCTGAACCAGGATTTGGTTTGGTGGGCAAGTCACTTCTTATTTTTTATAATGAAGGCATACTGCATTAGTATTATATTGATTCATATCACAATATTACCATAAAATGTGTCTTTCTCCAAATACAGTACATTGTACTTCAATATATCTGAGAACATGTATTTAAGAGCAACACCTGCAGTCAGCCCCTGTGTGAATAGCCAGAACACCCACTACTTATCACAGAGGCTGGGAATGGGTCTTTTAAGATGGTGGGTGTTTGGCCATTTGCTCATGTGGCTCCCCACAGCTTGAACAGAACTGAACTAATACCCTACAATTTTCTTACACGTGGTGCTTATTTCCTCCACAAAGGGCCACATCCATATTTTTACTTCTAAGAAAAAAATACAATATGGTTCCACTGGAGCACCAGCAACAAGAAAAATAAAACTAAAAAAAATCAATCATACTAGACACGGAAGAGCTTTTTATCCAGCTAGTGGGCCACATTCCCATTTTTGTGGCCATGAACTGCTTCCAAGTTGTAGTTTGCTGGCAGCTAACACAACAGAAATCTATTGACACAGTGTAATTCCCAATGGTGTTTTCCCGAAGTGAGGTGTTGCTGGTTGTTTTGATTATAGTCAAAGTTTCCTTGCTGTTATAAATTCATTTATCTCAGCTAGAATTCTCATATCTTTATCATTTAAAAAAATATGCATTATCACAGGAAAGGAGGAAAGATATTACCATTACATTCACAATAACATATGAATGCTGTAATATACTTGCCAAATTAGGCATACATATATATTAGTAAATTTTTAAAGGCTGATCCAAACAGATATCACAACAACCTAAGTTATTGCTGATGTCAGATACGTGATTAAGTAACTGAATATGAGACGAGGTAGAGAATGGTAACAAAAATGGTGGAAAAACAGAAAGAAGAGTAAAATTCTTCCCAAAGCCATCACTGTTTGGTTATTGCATAGTTTTACAACTGAAGAAGCAGTACTATTGGCATGAATCATTCTTGTTCTGAATTGGCAACTAGATCATAAACCTCTTCCTTTGTTCTTGATATAATTTCTTCTGTGACACTGTTGAAAATGGTTTGTTCATGAATTCAAGGTGCACAAGAGATTTCTTAAATCTGTTACGCAATATAGTAAACAATTAGCTAGATATTTGTTTCAGTCTCAAGCATGACAAGCATTCTCAAATTCTGTCATACATAATTTGCCACATGATTGAGGAAAATGTACTCAAAAAAGACAAAGATGACTGACAGTAGGTTTCAATTAGCTATGCGGGGAAAGAAGATAAGCACACTGCAGTGATTCTTACTTAGGCCTCAGTGTTATACCGTCTCATTGAAAATGAGTATTGGTGTACAAGACTGAATCAGAACAGAAAAGGCAAGACAACTCAACTAATACAATATCTCACTTTTTTGTTTTCTGTTTTTCAAAGGAACCCAGTAAAATCTTGAGAGAGAAAAGTATAACTATGGCAGTCTCATGTATTCCATAATTTGCATATAGCTGTAATATTTTCAACGATAATTTCAATCTAAGGAATATTTGCTGATTTCTATATGGAACTCATTGTTGTAGAATTCTGTGGATAAGCCAGTAATAAGTGTTGTCAGCCATGCAATGTGAGATGCTAAGGGAGTTTTACTTTGGAGTTGAAAATATGTGTATAGAAGGTGGACTTGATCTGTCGTCTAGAACAGTGGGTTCTACAAAGAAGTTCCCCAGAAAGCATCTTGATCAAAATGCTAATAGATTTCTAGAAGGGTTGCTCACACTGGATTAAGGCACACATTCTTCTGAGGTGTGGGCATCTGCTCCTGCTGAGCAGTTTGTCTTGCCAAGAGTTCAGATTAAACAGATTTGCCGATTGGGAATCTGACAGACTGTTGCTTTATCTTTAACGGCCATAAAAATACTAGACAGATGAGGGTCAAGGTCATTAACAGTTATTTGAGCTTCTCCATTCAAGCTTGTGTGATCAAGATACAGATTATCTGTGTAGTGAATAGGGGCACTACAAAGGCCTCTAGGTTACATTATGGTCTGCTTGGGATAATGAGGTATGGTATGCAGGGGGAAGGCTTAAGAAATAACTGTTTTTTTCATGCCAGGTTACTCTTTTGTGAAATTCTTTAGCAGCATCTACCACAAAAAAACAAAAATTTCAGCCACAGTATGAATGGGTTAATGGTCTGTTTCCCTGTTGTTCACAAGTCTACAAAGTGCTGTAGGGTTGTTGGTTTGATTTTTTTTCAGTTTATTCTCTCAATCCCAAAATCTATGTGACAATTTTTTTGTAGGCTTAGAGAAGAATACTCAGTTTGCTCCCTTTTATTCGACACTGGGATTTTTTTCCCCTCTGGAAACACAGTATACAAATCTTTTCCGTTTTTTTTAAAATAGTTTTATGGTTGTGTTTTGTTTCATTCCCTACTTGATTTGGATTTGGATTTATCAAGGCTTATTCAAGTATTAAGCAAGCGTTAGACTTCCAATAGAGAACCAATGTGATGTAGTAATTTAAGCATTGGACTAGGACACTGGGAGAGCAGGGTTTGAATCCTCACTTGGTCATGGAAACCTGTTGAGTGACTTGGGTAAGTCACTCTCTCTCAGCCACAAAGGAAAGGGAAAACCCCCTCTGAATAAATTCTGCCAAGAAAACCTCATGACAGGTTCACCATAGGGTCATCATGAGTCAGAACTGACTTGATAGCACACAACAAGTCTTTCATTTTGGAAGTTGGTATGACAAGAGTTATTAGTGAGGAAGAAGACAAGCTACGAGAGGCTTCAGCAGCTTGCTTTTGCCTGAACCTACTGTGAAAGATAAGATTCTGCCCCCTCCTTTCCTCTTCCCCCCGCTGAGTTAAATGAGTACTAACTTCTTTTGCATGTTGAACTCAGTTTGCAAAAACTAAAATAAGCTGAAGACAAAGGGGAGAAGTGGGATGAGAAGAGAGAACCTGGAACATTTTAAAAGCAGCTTAAAAAGTGAGGTGAGAGAAGATTAATTGAGACTGTTCTTGCCAAATTTGGACAGTCGGGGGGTATTGGATTGTATATTTGGAAGACCAGGCACTCACCATTGCAGACCCCATAGCTCTGATCCCAAGGAGAGTCCAAAAATGCTGCATTGATCTATATCCTCAAGCCAGTTCTAGCTTCTCTACTTTCCCATCTGTACTAGGAGAAGACCTTTGGGAAGCAGATGAATCTTAATTGGCCATTCAGGCCAAGAAACCCAAAAATATTTTGCATAATAACATGTGAACTTACAATAATAAATTGTTGCTGGGAAAATTTGTTTCCCACTCACCCAATATGAGGATTTGAGGATTGTATTTATACTTAAGGAATAGGGAAGGATGTCATTCTTACTGCTAAAAAGATGCCTGTGCTCTGAGCCTGTATAGTCCACACTTGTTATTTCCATATGAGAATTCTAGACTCTTGCATGGCTTCACACATTGAGTTGAATAGGGTGATGACTTCCAGTAAACCATAATTCCTCTAACTCATTACGTCATAATTTCCAGTTGTTACAACAGGCAACTCGTTCAGCCATGTTTTGTCAGTTTTGCAGTTTCGAGAATACAAATAAGAACCATAGAGTTAGAAATGACCTAAAATGTCATTGAGTCCAGTCTTCTGTTGATGCAAGAAATCTACTGCTACATATCTGAAAGGGGACCATTGGCCTCTGTGTTTACTAAGTGATAACTGCAATGTTGTGTTTACAAAATAACATGCACCCAGAAGCAAATAATCTTCAGCAGAAGTATTTCAGTGCTGCCAGTTCTCCTGCTGGTACAGGGGCACCTGACCCTAGTCTCAGTATTGGGGCATAACTGCATTTGCCATCAGTGCTTTGGGTCCTATTATTTCCCCAAGGTTTCTCTTGAACAGCACTGTATCATGCAATCTCCCTGTGCACATAGGGATGCAAAGAGACAATTATTGTTATTTTTTTGTATATTTTTATTGTGAAAAAAGGTTAAACCACACAAACTGGAACTGCAGAGTACCTAACACATATCTTTGTACAAGCATAACATACATGTACATACTTGCATTTACATACATACACTTAGTAATACTCTGAATGACCCCAAGAAGGAAAAAAGGAAGGAAAAAAGGGATAATAGAAAAAGGAGAAAGAAAAAAAAAACAGAGAAAAGAAGAGGAGCTTCCCCCACAGGGAAGAATATGGCTTGTTCATATTATTTTTCCCCGCCTCCCTCCAAAAACAAATAGAGAGGAGTTTGTAATGAAGAGATTACTGATCAGCTGGTTACTAATTGCACATTTCCCACATTAACACTATCCGTATCGTTAAATGGCCTCTGCCTCTCACCTGAATACTATTTCTCTTCACTTCATAATCATAATATAATTACCGAAAAAGGGGAAAGGAAACAGATAGAGGGAAAAACCATCTACTTTTGAAATTGATATATATATATATCCCAAGTATCTCCATCTTAATGTTAAAAAAAACAAAACATTTTTGTGGGTAACATCTTTTTTACATCCAATTTGGTTCCCAGTCTCCTAAACTCTTACTTTGAGTAATCAAAACTATGCTTATCTACCTATCAGTTGACTCCATAATATTGATTTTGTAGGTAATCTGTCAAGGGCTGCCATGTTCTTAAATACTTATTGTTAGATTTGTTATGTAACATATATGTTAACCTGTCCATTTCTGCAACTTCTAACAACTTTTCAAACCATTCACCTTCTGTTGGGACCAACCTACTTTTCCAATATCTAGCAAACACAATTCTAGCCGATGTTGACATGTACTGTATCAGTCTATCTAACCTCCCTTCCAAATTTTTTTCCAAATTGAAAATGCCCAATAGAAAGAACTCTGGTTTTAAATCGATTCTAATACCCAGCATCCTCTGCATTCTAGACCAGATCATATACCAATATTTCTTAGCATGACTACAGGTCCACCAGAGATGAAAAAAAGTTCCTATCTCTTTGTCACACTTCCAACATTGTTTCTTGATCTTCTGGAACATCTTGGCCATTTTTACTGGTGAGAGGTACCACCTGAACATCATTTTTAATGCATTTTCCTGCAACGTGTATATGATCTAGTGTAATTCCTATGATTTTTCCAACTTTTTTCCCATTCATTAAAACTGATTGGACGCCCGATATCTTTAGACCATTTTACCATATACTCTTTAACAAATTCATCAGGAAGTTCATACGTTAACAACAAAGTATACAGCTTTGATAACAGATGCTTTTCTCCATTACAAAGCAACCTTTCAAACTCTTTGACCTCCAGATCAATACCTCCTGTTTCCATGTCCTTCCTAAATCTTGCTTTAATTTGTAAATAGGGAAACCACTGTATGTTATATCCTTCCTTTTTCAACAGCAACTGGTCTTTCAACAATATTCGTTCTTCTCTTTGGTGCACTATCTCTCTATAAGTCACCCATTCACCTTCCCTTCTTAGCCCTCTTATTGACAGGGCTTCAGCTGGGGAAACCCACAATGGCAATTTTGGACAGAGAAAGAATTTATACTTGATCCATATTTTATACAATGATTTCCGAATTACATGATTGAGAAATAACTTCTATACATCAGCTTTGCCGTACCATAAGCAAGCATGCCAGCCAAAATATAACTC